>JAABOM020080114.1:0-32274 GCA_011800125.2 Solanum clarkiae | reverse complement strand
GTGCAGCCTATTTTAGCACCATAACAGTCTTACAACATCCCACAAAGCACAATACATAACAATTCTATACAACATACAAATAGGCAGCATAACGATATATCTCTTCGCTACATTTCAACGTTGACAATTCCAAACCTGTTTCAACTTTAACCAAATAGTCCCCAACATATATACACATAAGAAAAATCCTAAAATAGTGCAAAAATAGTTCTTAAGTACATAGAGAATGTAAAACAACAATATCCGATTATCAGCCCACAAGCTCCTATTAAGAGTACCATTACGATATTGCACAACAACTCATTTTTGCAGATAGTAACAATGGAGCAGCATCCTTGTTATATCACTAAAAAACTAAACCTTGATAGACACATAAACTTTACTTCATAATACATCCAACCAAGAAAAGGAAAGTCTCTTAATCAACAAAAAAAGTGCACAACAATCCTTAGGATAGATGTTGTCCAAAATTTTCACATAAACATAACCAGCCTAGTCTCTTATTTTTCATAAGAAAACCATATTAAAAACATAAGTATTCTCACTTAACTTTACCCTCAAGTTGTAGAGCCTCTATAAGAACCCTAAAAGTCTCTTGTGGTTGCTTGTAAAGTGAAGAAAGAGTTGAGAGAAAACTTGGAAAAACAATCTGATTTTAGTCCAAGTTAAGTAATTTGAAGGAGCTTCTTATAAACCCTTTTAAAGGAGCAGTTGGCTGACTTACTTTCCCATTATAAGACTTATTTTATAAAGTGAGTAATGTACTATTTTTTCCTTTCACTTTGGCCTTATTGGGTTCCAAATTGATGGGCCTTTTCTGCCCATTTTTCTCCTTTCTCTTTAGTTTGTTTGGGCCTAAATTATCAAATGAATTGTGATGTCTTTGGGATCTTTTTATATTCTTCTTGGGATGAAAATATAGTCCATTTATGATGCTAAAACACGGGATAAAGTTACACCCTTCATAGAAATTTTATTCATAACCGGACTTAGTTTCGGCGTTGGGCTTTCAGCGTTGGGCCTCGTCTAAGTCTAGCTAGCAAATTTAAGATAAGCAAGTAGGTGACTCACCTGCTAGCTTCCTAAATTCTACAAGCACCTCAATTCTTTCACTTTGTTAAGGGTCGCGATCTCCTCAAATCGACTTAAAACTTGTATACACTCAACCCTCTTAAGCGTTAGACGCACATATCGCCCTCTAATATGATATTCAAGCACTTTCAAAAATAGGTGCTAATTTGACAAAGCCATATCACATTTCATGTGCATAGGACAAGTACATGTAAAGTGTGGGGTGTTATATTTTGTGTCCGCATCACACTCTTATAAATAAATGCCACATTGTTCAAGTAACTATGTCGATCTTTTGACGATAAGCCCGCAAATGGCCCATAGTTTTGCAGCATCTGAAGTAAGCCACTAGAGACGATGAACTTTGTGTTTGTTGGTAGTGGTGGAAAATTAATAGCTCTAGTCACATCCATAGCCATGGTGTTCAATCTATACTGATTCCACTGGTAAGCATTGATATTCAACTCTCGAGGCTTTGGAATGTCCTCCAAAAGAGGTGGGTTCTCATTCTTATCATCATCATTATTATTCTGGTTCAAAGCTGCATTGACTGCATTGTTGGTGTTCTCTTGGGCAATTTATCTTGTAGTTCTATGGATCTCTAGATCAAATGGAGTTAAGGGCCTGCCTTGACTCCAAGTGTTCGGCATACACTACTCATAAACCCTGAAAAGAAAAAAAATAAAAACAAAAGTAAAATAAAGGGAACTAAGGATTAACACTAGAATTACTAGTGAATCTACTAACTTAGTTGTATTTCCCAGCAACGCCGCCAAAATCTTGATATAGCACAAGTAACACCTCTTTTTTAGAAGATAAAGAAGTTGCTATCAAAAAATAGAACCTAACCAAGGTTAGAGTCGAACCCGTAGAGAATACATAGACTCAAGACAAAATCACCAATAATTAACCCGAGTAGTTAACCAACTCAATTGTCCAGGGGGGGGATTGTAATAATTAATAAGAAAGTAAACTAAACCATCACAAAAGAAAATAAATAATAGAGAGCAACTGGGTATTGTGCTTCCTGTGATTCACCAACTCAGTATCACTGGATAACCTAATTTGTGTCTAGTGTATAGCACGCAATATGGTAATTTAAGTTCACCAAGCCCTTTGGTCAAAGGTTAGAGGTGAATTTCACCATGAGACTTAACCCATCTCCATAGTGTGCATTACAAACCATTACCTATTAGTCCCAGTACAACCTCCCCTTGTCCTAGTTCGGTTGATTAGACGAGAACACATCAATTAAATCCTGTTAATTAATCTTTTTCCCTACTTATTACTACCTTGGTCCAGTCGGTAACACTAAGGGGGGTTCTAATGTTAGCCACCGCTAGAAACCATGCAAAACGACAAGAGTTAATTAATACATGCATATACAGCTTACAAGAATTGTAAATTATTTAGTTTTTCTTTATCACTTCTTTATGGTTCCCACAACCCTAATTATGGATTTAGCTACTTATGCTTTATGTAGATGAAGAAATTATGAATTCACTTATACAATTGAATTAAGCTCAAGCAAATCCAATGTCAATGGGAATCACATGTTTAAAGATCGAATTAAGGCACAAGTATTCTCAAAGTCTCTCCCATAATGTTTTCTTTCATAGTATTGAATTGTCTAAGTAGAAACCCTAAAACTACTAAAAAGTGACGTCCCTATGAAAAATAACCTAAAAACCTATTTATAGTAATTACTAATAAGTCCTAAACAAGTAAGGAAAATTGGTCCGCAAACTCCACGAAAACACTCTATGACTCGTAGTGTCTTCTATAGCTCGTAGTCTCGGTGTCAAAATTAGCTACTAGAATTTTAGAATTCTCTTCCACGACACCTCTTTACTACATGTAAAGTGGTTTATGACCCGTAAAGGGGGTTTCGTCTGATAAATTTCCTGCAAGTCACTTCTCCGATCCACACGGCACAAAAAAAGGTCTACGACTCGTAACTTGCTCTTTGACTCGTATGCATATCTCATAGACTTCAACTTTAGCAACTTGGCCCTCACTTGAAATCCTAATGAAACCTATCTACGACTCATAAACTGCACTATGACTCGTAGATAGTCTCATACAATAGCAAAAATCAGCAACTTCTGCACTTTTCCCATATAATGGCCAACCTGTAATCCTGCAAATCTAAACACAAAAATGCATAAAACTCAAAAATATCTCATTGAGAACACACAAAATCCTAAGTTTTAAGTATCAAAAGTGTTGTATTTTGGCAGCACAAGAATGGTATAATTATTGGAATATGGAGAGGGCAGATGATGAGCCCATTCTATGGGAGGAATTAAAAGTTGCCTTCCTTGATTGCTTATTCCCAATAGAACTAAGGGAAGCAAAGTTGACAGGGATCATGAATCTTAGGCAAGGTTCAATGAGTGTGAGGGAGTATTCTAATATGTTCAATAACCTCTCCAGGTTTTCCCGTCAATTTGTTGCCAACCTTCGGGCAAGGATGCACAAGTTTGTGTCGGGTGTATCCGACTTGATCAATCAAGAGTGACATGTCGCCATGCTCATCGGGGATATGGATATATCACATATTATTTCGTATGCCAAACAACTTGAGGGGGTGAATCATATAAAGAGAAGATTGGGGATTCCAAGAAGGCTCGACTTGATAAAGGTTTCCAAGGCACCAAAGGTGGTCATTTTAAACAAGGCCACAAATTCAAAGGTCAATAGTCCTCCAATGCCCAAGTCCAAAGGTTTGCAAATGATAGGGTTCCCAAGCCAAAGGCTCAATGTGGTAAAGGTAGCTGAATTGCTCCTAGATGTGGAAGGTGTGGTAAGAATCATGGAGGTAAATGCTACAAAGATATGGGTGCTTGCGTCGGGTATTGTAAAATGGGCCATAAGATTGCATATTGATAAAATACAGGTAGGGATGGTCGTCCTCAAGGACAAGGTTCTCAATATGATCAAAGTTTGCAAGGTGGTCAACAAGGAGGTGCTCCACGTCACAACTCGTTTCATGCTCTTCAAGGAAGACAAGGGGTTGATGAGGTGTTTGACATTATCATTGGTATGCTAAAGAACCACAATATTGAGGTATATGCTTTATTGGATCCGGGTGCCACTCTTTCTTTCATTACTCCATTTATTACTAATCGGCTTCATATGTGTCCTAAATTGTTAAGTGAACCCTTTGAGGCGTCTAACCCCATTGGTGAGTCTATTTTTCTAAAAGAGTCTATAGAGGTTGTCCTATGTCTATATTGCATAAAGTTTTTCTTTGTGATTTGTTGAGCTTGACATGCTAGATTTTGGCATCATTCTTGAGATGTATTATTTATATGCATACCATGCTATTATTTGTAGGACTCGTAAGTTTAGGTTTGAATTCCCTAATGAACCTGTCCTTGAGCAGTAAGGTCATGATTCGGTGGACAAGGGTAGGTTCATCTCTTATATTAAGGCTCAAAGGTTGCATTAACCATCTTGTGTGGGTTAAGGATGTCGAGTCTAAAGTCCCTTCTATTGAGTCAATTCTAGTGGTTCATGAGTTTCTTAATTTCTTTCTCAGGAACTTCCCAGTGTCCCTCCCGAATGACAGTTAGATTTTGGTATAGACTCCTCCACAATACTCACCCATTTCCATCCTCCCTATCAGATGGCCCTGGCAGTGTTGAAAGAGTTAAAGGAACAATTGAGAGACTTGTTGGAGTAGGGATTTATACGACCTAGTAAGCGACCTTGGAGTGCACCGATATTGTTTGTAAGAAAGAACGATGGCTCATTTAGAATGTGTTTTAACTACCGGCAACTTAATAAGGTCACCACGAAGAACAAGTAACCCTTCCAATGATAGATGACATATTTGATCAACTACAAAAGGCTAGTCACTTCTCAAAAATTGACCTTCGATCTGGTTATCATCAATTCAGGGAAAGGGAGTGTGATATTCCCAAAACATTTTTCCAAACAAGATATGGCCATTTTGAATTTATGGTAATGTATTTTCGCCTAACTAATTGTCATGACCCAAGGCTAGGGCCTAGACGTGACAAGGCGAATGGTGAACCCGAAAGGACCCTAAACAAGCCTCTTAACATATCAACACATCATTGGTCGTGGAAGCAATTAAACAACATAATAAGAGTAGAAATAAGGGAAAAAGGGATAAAGGGATACTTTCATAACATAAGCACCATAAAAAGAGCATCAAGGCTCAATACATTACATGTCCAACATCACCTCTATTATATAGATAAAAGGAGGGGCCAAGACAAGAAATCAGGCTCACTCTCATAGTCAATAAATACATAAAATAAAGATAGTCTTAGTACATAGCATGAGATCATCGATATTGTCCCCGGAATGGAGAACTCACCAACTAGATTGAGAGAATTTATACTGGCCGCGTGGGGGGAAGATACTCAAATGGGGCTCCGATTCCTACATGGTAACATCATGTAGGCATAGAGTATGCGTTAATACGTTCAAATGTACTAAGTATGTAGGATGCAATGCAACAAGAGATAAGTCGCATAATCAAAATACATAAGCATAGGCAATGAATAACATATAACAATATGGAATGCATGGAAGACGCTTGAAGTAAATCATGCTTACATAAAACATAATACATGTGTAAGAAGAGACTATCATTATAGAGTTCATAGTTTATCAAGGTAAAAACCCCATGATTAGTTGGTGAATCGCCTCACTCTACCACCCATGGTGATTAAGGTACAAACCCCTCAACCTGGTTATCAAGGTACAAACCCCTTGATTGGTTGGTTATGTTGCTAAAAAGAAATTTGACAAATTCATTTGTATCATTAACCATTTATTTTTTTGGTATGAGGAATTTATCATGAATCCACTGATTTTTGTTGCTTCCATTATTGCTATTGGATTGGCCCTGGTTATCATGGTACAAACCCCTCGACATGGTTACCAGGATCACGACCCCTAAGTGGGGCATGGTCAATTCAAACACAATATAGGAGAATATCACACACATACATCCCTTTCATCATCTGAAAGTTATTCATCTCATAAGACATGGATTGGACCTTTAATTCCTCAAGAAATCATAATCGGGCATTTTATCAAACCCTTCGTGGGTGTGCAATGCTAGTGTAAAACCATGCAATTAATGAGTGAAATCATGCAAGAGTAAACCATCCCACCAATACTTGGTAACACCATCATACAATATACATCAAAACCCTTCATCAAATCTCAAGATAGATCTAATATTCATGCTCAAACTATGCATAAACAGTCGTACTTTTACAAAACCCCAACATAGTTCATAGTCAAATTCATAATAGAAAATCCATATGTAAAATCGACTTAGAAACATGTGTTTTTAGGTAAAAGGGAAGCTTGGGCACCATGGGCGAAAAGACCCAATGGTTGAAACCCACATACCTAACTTCGGAGAATTCTTTAATGAAGATTTTAATAGAGACTTGATGCTTGAGTGAAATCCCTAAGATCCAAAAGATAATTGGACACTTGAATTTTGAGATGAAATATTGTCTAATTGTTTGAGTGAGTCTTGGGGAATGTCTTGAATAATATGAAAGTGAAATATGGCTAAGTATAGGTGTTTTCACGCATGGGAATACTTAGGCCCAAGACCCAAAAGTCTTGGACCAAACTAGAAAATTGGTAGCCAAAATACACTATAGTGTACCCTTGGCGCGTCGAGCTAGGGGCGCGGATAGCTCACTGGAAATCGCATTTTGTGATTTCCAAATTTTGATACGATTGCTCTAAAATTGGGCCTAGTCTCATTACCCACTCAATTTTGCCCCTGATCACAAATATGAAGTTAGATTTTCAAAATAATGAATGGATTTTGAGATATATGAAAATTGTGATTCCGGGAACTTTCGAGGCATATTTTCAAGCACTTTTTGGAGCCGTTTCACTAATTCTCAGGCAATATTTATGGATCTTGGGAATAGGGTCTTTAAAACCAAGTTTTCCATATTTGTGGTGGTATTCATTGATGATATCTTGATTCATTCCCAAAGTGAAGTGGAGTATGCCAAGCATCTAAAGGTAGTGTTGCAAACATTGCATGAAGAAAGGTTATTTTGCAAGTTTGATAAATATGAATTTTAGTTGATGGAGGAAGAATTCTTAGGGCATGTGGTGTTAGGTGAAGTCATAAAAGTGAATCCAAAAATGATTTAGGTAATAAAAAATTGGCCTAGACCCTGGACTCCGACAGACATTAAGAGCATCTTGGGCTTCGTGGGTTACTATCGGAGGTTCGTGAATGGTTTTTCTTCGGTTTCTTCTCCCTTGAAAAATTTGACCCAAAAGAAGGCTAAATTAGTATGGACCGATGAATGTGAAGGAAGTTTCCAAACTTTGAAAGATAATCTTATGTCCGCTCCTATTTTGACTCTATCAGAAAGATTAGAAAGGTTTGTGGTTTATTGTGATGCTTCGAGAGTTGGCTTGGGGTGTGTGTTGATGAAAAATGACAAAGTCATTACCTATACTTCTAGGTAACTAAAAAGGTGGATGAGTGCAATTATCCTATCTATGATCTTCAACTAGCAGTTGTGGTATTTGCCTTGATGATATGGCATCATTATTTGTATAGGGTCCATGAAGATTTATTCACCGACCATAAGAGCCTTTAATATGTTTCACTAAAAGGATCTTAACTTGAGGTAAAAAAGGTAGTTAAAATTCCTTAAGGATTACAACTTGAGTGTGCATTACCAACCAGGCAAAGCTAATATTGTGGATGATGCCCTGAGTAGGGTTTTTATGAAGAATATTGCTCATGTGGTGTATAGGAAGAAAGAACTGGCAAGGGAGGTCCATCAGTTAGCTAGGTTAGGGATTAGGTTGAGTGAAGCAAAAAATTGTAGCATGGTGGTGATAGATAATTCTAAGTCTTCCTTAATTGAAGAGGTCAAATCAAAAAAGGCTCTTGACCTGCTTTGGTGGAATTGAAAAGAAAAGTAAAGGTTTTCTCTCAAGGGAGAGATGGTGTTCTTAGGTATCAAGATATGTTGTGTGTGTCCAATGTCGATGAATTGAGAGATTTGATTTTGAAATAGGCCCATAACTCCTCTTATTTTATTCTCGGTGCTACCAAGATGTATAAAGATTTGAGAAAGGTATATTGATGGGGTGGTATGAAGAGGGATATTGCCAAATTTGTAGTCGGTTGCCATAATTACCAACAAGTCAAGGTCGAGCACCAAAGGCTAGGTGGTTTGACCCAATACAAAAGATTCCTACTTGGATGTCAGAAGAGATAAATATGGACTTTGTGATTGGGTTTCCAAAGACTAGAAGTCATTTTGACTTCATTTGAGTTGTTGAAAGAATGATGAAGTCAACTCATTTCCTACCAGCTAACACAACCTATAGTGTTGAAGATTATGCCAAGTTGTATATTCAAGAATTGGTGAGGTTACATGGGGTTCCATTAACTATTATTTCAGACTTTGGTTCTCAATGCATGTTGCACTTTTGGAGGTCCTTCTAAATGGGCCTTGGCACTAAAGTCATGCTTGGCACGGTCTTTCACCCATAAAAGGATGGTCAAGCCGAATGAACTATCCAAACTCTTGAGGATATGCTTAGGGCTTGTGTGTTAGAGTTTAAGGGTAGTTGGGATACGCATCTTCCACTTTTAAAGTTTGCTTACAACAAAAGCTATCACTCTAATATTATAATGGACCCCTTTAAATCCCTTTATGTGAGGCATTGTATATCCTCGGTTGGGTGGTTTGAAGTGGGAGAAATGCCTTTTTTGGGTTTGGATCTAGTTAGAGAAGCTTTGGAAAAGGTGAGGATGATAAGTTAGAGACTGATGGAAGCTCAAAATCAGCAAAAATCCTATGACGACACTAGAAGAAGACACCTTGAGTTTAAAGATGATGATTGGGTATACATGAAGGTTTCACCAGTAAAGGGCATGGTTATTTTGTTAAGAAGAGAAATGTAGCCCTAGGTATGTAGGGCCTTACCATATCTTGAGACGTGTTGGTAAAGTTGCATTTGTATTAGATTTTCCCATGGAAATGAGTATGGTTCATCCGATTTTTCATGTCCCCATGTTGAGAAAATGTATTTAGGAACCCTAGTTCCATTGTGCCCATAGAAATGATAAATGTTCAAGAGAATTTAACTTACGAGGAAATCCTAGTGGAAATTTTAGATAGACAAGTCAAGTAGTTGAGAAACAAAGATATTGCATCTATCAAAGTCCTTTGGAGGAACCAACATGTAAATGATAATTTCTACAGTTTGATGTATGACTTATCAGATGGACCGTAGAATCTTTTATAAGCCATAGATTATGTCATGGAATGTGAATCAGAGAAGTGTTTCTAAAATTTTGAAATGTTATCAGATGGAACCTGTAACTACGCCCCGTAGAATGAACCACGACCTATAAATAGGGTCTCATGGTCCTATCTGGCCAAGTTGTAAAAAGGGTAAATTTGATCTTTCTTATTTATGAAAGCTTAAGATACGTCTTTTTACCCCTAAAATGTCCCCTTATAAGTATGTACAACACTAATTAGCTCATTCTCCACCATTCCAAAATAATTCGAAGTCCCAAACACTCTCAAGACTCCTCTAAGGTTTAAAGCAAGAAGGCCAAGCTAGGTTTCAGTTTCTTCATCACCAAATCAGTCTTTTCTCCATCAAACCACTGAGGTATGTGTGTTTTGATTGTGAGAACCTTCCACCCACAAAATCAACCATTCTTCCTCTAAATCTAATTCAAATTATAGGTATTTATGAAGACTTTATGAACTCTTTTGCATGAATGATTTTGAAGAAACTTCTGATGATATTACAATGAGTACTATGTTATTTTCTCTTTGTATAACATTGTGGAATGATAAGTCATGGAGATATGTGATTTAAGATGAAGGTTTAATGATGCCCTAACTATACTTTGCTAAGATATGGTGGGTCATCTTGCATAATATGAAAAAGGGATTTTGTTATTCTCTTTATGTCCAAAGATGTTAATTTTGCATGATTTTAGGCATGTATGCATACCCACCATGTTTTACTAAATTGTGTACCAAGCTTCTTCAGTTGGCAAAGGTCTTATGGCAAGATTTGTGATTTACGAATGATATTAATTGCGAAGGCCTATTAAATAAGTTATGAATTATGAGAATGTTGTGAAACCTATGACAAGTTATGAAGCCCAATATTTGATATGATGAATCTTTGGTCTTCAAGAGCTACTCTATGATAATACTATGAAATATGATACTTTGCATATTATGATAATAAGTATGATTTGAAGTATTCCTTTGGATTGTGACTTAGCACCCTGAGGACCTTGGTAGATTACCATTGTCCTATAACTATGTTGCCACCACAGGTCTATGTATTAGCTAATGGATCCATACAGCTTAAGTGGCATGATTAACTAAAATGGGTGGTGGTCCCGTACAACACATGTGAATCAAATACCGAAATGGGTGGTGTTTCCATGAGGTTAATAAGATGTTTATACCTAAATTGATGGTGTTTTCATAAGGTGATGTTGAGGCACTTTCAAAAAAGGGTGGAGCTCCTGTGAGGTGAGTGTTTGGTTTACCTTGGCAAAGTAGGCGACTCCTAGTTTGGTGGAGTGAATATTAGGATTCTAAGTAGTAGCTCACTTGGTCTTATATGTCGGTTATGGTCCCTTCCCATATATTTATGCTATGTTATATGAATTGATGATTCCTCACAAGTATTTTTCTATGGCATTGAGCATGCATGACATATTGAGCTTACATTTATTGATCACGATTATGCATATTTTTTTAATTTGGCTTATGTTCTTTGTTGCATTTTCACCCTGTATACTTAGTACATTCCAAGTACTAACGCTTACTTTTTATCTCACCATCTAAGAATTGGAGTTCCTTTCTATCCTACTCCTCTGTGTGGCTAGCCATTCCTATTGAAGATTGCTTGGTGAGTCCTCCACATCTGGGGATGAAATCCACTTGCTTTCATGCTTTGTTGGGACTCATATATTTTTGGGTACTATTTTGAGGGTGAGCATTGGAGATGTCTTCACCCTTATTCCATTCATTATTTAGAGGTGTTGTTGTATATAATTATGTTATGTACGCTATGAGATTGACTCTTATGTTTTGTAATTATGAAAGAATCCCTTAACCCTTATTCCCCTTATGCTCTCGTTGTATGCTGATGATGAGATGAAATTCCCAAATCCCTAATTTCCCCCATAGTGTGAGTTATACTTACCCACCCTTTTTGGACTACTTGCTATGTCATTCATGTTAATCCTCTCCCCTATAACATCTCTATAGCGTGAGTTCAAAGCCCCATTTCCCTTAGAAATTATATGCTAGGTTTTTCTTACTCTTTTTTGATTTCATGATATCAAGGATGTGCTATGTACGCTTAAGAGGCTTGTTTGGGATCCTCTCGGATTTCTCATTCGTCATGTCACGTCTAGGCCCTTGGCTTGGGGCATGACAAAACTTGGTATCATAGCACTATGATTGTAAATGGTCCTCAAAAATCCCACACCACGTCTAGTAGAGTCACGTTCATGGTTGTGAAGCATGCCACAACTATGAATGAAAGATGATGAGGTACTTTAGGAAATGGTTCATTCTTGACATTCTATGTGGTGCCTTAGATTTGAAATAAGTTCTCCAATCTCTAAAGGGTAATTTTTGCTCTTTTAGATCATGCCACTGAGATAAATGGCACATAGAGATCCCACTCTCAAGGGTGAACTAGCCCCATGACACCCTTAAATAGATGGAGAAGGGGTCACCCATGCCGAGTACCAGAATGTCTTCACCCTTTTTGAAAAGGCCATGGCCAATCAAGGAGTTCAAGATACTCATAAGCGTACCTTGGCCACCAGGGTGAGGGATTTTACAAGGATGAATCCATTAGAGTTCTATGGCTTGAAGGTATAAGAAGACCCCTAGAGTTCATCGATGATGTGGACAAGGTCTTCGCTATAATGGTGGTAAGTTTGAAAGAGAAAGTGGAATTAGTGGCCTACCAACTCAAGTGCCTTTCTCAAATATGCTATAATTAATCAGAGATGGAGAGGGCAAATGATGAGCCCATTCCATGGTGGAGGAATTCCAAGTTGCCTTCTTTGATCGCTTCTTCCCAATTAAGCTAACGAAATCAAAGTTAACGGAGTTCATGAATCTTAGGAAAGGTTCAATGAGCATGAGGGTATATTCCATTAAGTTTAATTTCCTCTCCAATTTTTCTCCTCACTTGGTTGCTGGCCCTCTGAGAAGGATGCATAAGTTTGTATCGAGTGTATTGACTTGATTAATAAAGAGTCTCATGCTTCTATGCTCATTGAAGACATGGATATATCAAAGCTTATGACATACACCAAACAAATTGCGGGGTGAATCTTATAAAGAGAAGGATGGGGGAGTCCAAGAGGTCTCGACTTCATGGTGGTTTCAAACACACCAAAGGTGGTCATTTTCAACAAGGCTACAAATTCCAAGGACAAGGTCCTCCAATGCCTAAGGCAAAAATTTTGCAAATGATAGGGTTCCGAACAACAAGGCTCAAAGTGGTGATGGTGGCCAAATTTCTCCTAGGTGTGGAAGGTCTGGTAAAAACCAATGAGGCAAATGCTACAAAGATATGGCTGCTTGCTTCAGGTGTGGCAAAATGGGCCACAAGATTGTGGATTGTCTAAAAAAGGTAGGGATGATCATCCTTAGAGACAAGGTGCTCATGGTTATCAAAGGGCACAAGGTGTTCAACAAGGAGGTGCTCTACGTACAACCTATTTTATTCTCTTCAAGGGAGACAAGGGGTTGATGAGGCACCCGACATTGTCACTGGTTTGTTAAAGATCCGCAATCTTGATTTATATACTTTATTGGATCTGGGTGCCACTATTTCTTTCATTACTCCACTTATTGCTAATCGGCTTTATATGTGTCTCGAATTGTTAAGTGAACCCTTTGAGGTATCTAACCCCATTGATGAGTCCATTCTTGCTAAAAGAGTCATGGTCAACCTGTAATCCTGTAAACATAAACACAAAAACACATAAAACCCACTAACATCACATTGAGAACACACAAAATTCTAAGTTTTAAGCATCAAAGGTATTGCATTTTGGAAGCACATCAACACCCTTAACTTAATATTATTGCTTGTCCTCAAGCAACGGACTTAATCTATATAGACAATACAGTAATACACAGACCTCAACTCATTGGTATACATCATATAAATCTCAGACTCAGATACCCACACCAACTTTTCAAAATAGGATTAGGTAGCTATTAAGCAAACCAATATAAATTGGTGTATGTGATAACACAACTATGACAAGCAAGGTATTATCAATAATACACAATCACAGAACAAGCCTAGTGCTAACTAAGCAGTGCAAATGCCCTCACTGAAAGAAGTCTCATATTTAACACTCAATGATGTTTTCATATTTAACTTTGGGACTGTGAAAAATAACTCACTCTCACAACAGATATTCATGTATTATGTGTAATACCATAACCTTGCTCCTATACTTTTGACTCAGAAATTTAACTAACGGGACTATGATTAATTTAGGAATTTCTAGGCTTGTAACGTAGGCTAAGTGGGCTTTTGTATAATATTATGGTAAGATAGTTACTAAAGGATTTCCTTGACACTGTATTTTTCTACACTTTTTCCCTACCAACTCTGTTATTTTCACCTTATTCTCCATTTCCCCTATGTCAAGCTTTTCTGGGTGCTTCTTTTTCATTATTAAGCTTTTTGCCTTATTTTACACTCCATTTTTCTCTTTAACTTACACTAAGGCATCACTTATTTTTCTTGTACCTAGTACATGATTTTTATTTTCTCTACATACTCCTGACTTACCCCCTTATTTTTGTGTTACACCCTTACACCAGTCACCCTCAACATAAGCTTTTGGCCTGTGTTGAGGTGCACAATGTCAATCCTTCGAACCAGAGCCACTTTGGTAGCCACCTTCAACTTAGGGTTTTTGCCTCGGTCAAGTTGCATAATGTTCAAGGAAAGACTAGAGCCAATTTTGGGATTTTATAACTAACAAGGCTGGTTAATTAGGCGTTTTCAAAGAATAGGTACGTGTTAGGCTCAAACATTAGCAACAAGGGATAAGTCATCGGTTTTTTTGGTCATTTTTAGACTAAAGTAGACTTATTAAGAATGATGGCCTAAGATCCTTTCCTAATCCAATTAAGCTACAATATAACTTAAAGTAATAGGGCAAGTTCTGAATTATCACAAAACACATGAATTTAGCAAATTATGCTCACACTCACATGGCACTGCATACATTATCAACAAAAGACTTACAGGTCATGCTTTATATCTCAACTTACTCTCGCTTATCAGAACAGATATTGTAACACACCTAAACATGTATGGTTGTTATCTAACTACTTAATCAAACTTTTTGGTGGGTATCATTTTTCAAAAAAAACACAAAAACATTCTATATGCCACAAGTGTTAGTACTATATACTACAAATATTATCTAAACATCCTAAACGTGCCGGTTGAGTATAAATTAAATATCTACAGGGAAAAGGAACACAAGCAAGAAAACCCTAGGATCAAAAATTGGGGTAGTTTTGGACCTAAGCTAATCATACTTCGCTGAGGCCCATAAGTACCTACATCCCATAAAAAAAAGATGTGCATTGTCCCCAATGCACAAATCAAAACAAAATAGAATAAGGGGTCCAAGAAAAACATACCTAGGTGCTTAAGTGCCAGGGTTCCTTGGGTTGTTTTCCAAGCAGCGGCTAATTTATTGTTGCGGCATGACATAGATGGATTGAGTACTCAGACTTCCTTAATATCCCATTCTTTGACCATCTTTATCTTTTTCACATTTCAAAGGTATGGCTTAACTCTTTGTCCCTTTACTTTGAAAGTACCTCTATTTGTCTCTCCAATTTGATAGCCCATTCTTTATCTTTTTCATATTTCTAAGGTATGTCTTGACTCTTTGGCCCTTTACTTTGAAAGTACCTCTATTTTATCTCTCCAATTTGATATCCCATTGATCGAAGACACAAGCTACTCGGAAGGGTCCTAATGATCAGGATTTTAGCTTCCCAAGGGAATAACTTCAGTCTTGAATTGTAGAGCAGCACTAAGTCCCCTAGTGAATATTGGCGGTTCTCTATGCGATGGTCATGTTGCAACATCGTTCTTGTTTATACAAGACTGAGCTCTCTTATGCCTTCAATCGAAACTCCTCAAGCCCATCAAGTTGGCTCAGCCTAGAGTTTGTTGCATCACTCCAATCCATATTCAACTTCCTCGGTGCCTACATTGCTTTATTCTAAAATTCCACTGGTAAGTGACATTCCTTCCCATAGATAAGTTGGTAGGGATACATGCTTATAGGGGTCTTCAATGTTGTCTGGTATGCCCATATTATGTCATCCAGCTTCTGCAACCAATCTGTCCAATTTACATTCACATTCTTGGATAGAATCTGTTTGATTTCTCTATCGGATACCTCCACCTGCCCTCTCATCTAAGGATAATAAGGCATCATCACCTGATGTTTCACTCCATACTTTTCAAGAAGATCTTTAAAAAGTACAATGCGGAAGTGAGAACCCGTATCACTGATGATTGTCCAAGAGGTGCCAAACCTTGAGAAGATGTTCTTTTATAGAAATGTTGTGACACTTTTTCCCTCATTGTTGGGTAGTTCCATGGCCTCAACCCACTTTGAAACATAATCCACAGCAACCAGGATGTACTCGTTTCAATGTAAGATAACAAACAGTTCCATTAAATCTATCTCCCATACATCAAATAACTCAATCACCATAATAGGGTTTAGAGGGAGCTCATGTTTATGGGAAACCCCACCTTCCCTTTGGCACTTGTCACAAGCTTTGACATAGTCATGGGCATCTTGGTGGATGGTGGGCCGGTAATACCCACATTATAAGATTTTGTGTGTTGTTCAAATTTCACAGTGATGCTCTCCCACAAAAGATGAGTGACATGCCTCAATTATGCTCATCATTTCAACCTCAGGAACATGACAACGAATAATTCCATCAGTACATACACGAAACAAGTACACATCATCCCAAAAGAACTTCCTCACATTAGACATATATTTCTAATGTTGATGTGTATTCAGGTTGGGTGGCACGATATCACTTACCAAGTAGTTTGTATAATCTGCAAACCAAGATATCATATCATGAGTTATAGCCAACACTTTTTCATCCGAAAAAGAATCATTTATCTCCAATCCATCATCAAATTTTATCATTGCCCCATCTTCCAATGTGGAAAGGTGATTTGCAACCTGATTCTCTGTCCCTTTTCTATCGATGACGTTGAAGATGAACTCTTGAAAGAGATACACCCATCTAATCAACCTTGACTTTGCATCCTTCTTAGCCATCAAATATTTATGTGTTGAGTAGTTTGTATGCACCACCACTTTGGCCCCTTGAAACGTACCAAAAAGCTCCAAAAATGTGCTTTGGAAATGTCCATAATCGTAATTTTCATATATCTCAAATTTCATGCGTGATATAAAAAATCTAAGTTTCTATTCTCGATCAGGGGGCAAAATTGAGTAGGATATTTGTATAATCCCAGCTTTAGAGGACCTGTAGCAAAAAATAATTTTCGCAAAATTTTCTTATCCAGTTTCATCCGCTACCAGACTACGACGCAGACTGGGCGCGAATTAGTGTAATTTTATCCTTCATGATGGGTCCACATTGCAGACCAGATATGGACCAGTTCAACTTTTTCCTTGGTTTTTCATTTTGGCCCAAGGGCCTTGGGGTCATAGCCCCATGGCCACTTATGCGTGAAAAAATTTATACTTAGCCATTTTTCAAATCTATATCACTCAAGACCCTCTCAAAATCTCTTCAAGACTTAACAAAATATTTCATTCAAAATCAAGTCTCTCAAGCGTAATTTTTGATCTCAAGAACTTCATTCAAACTTCACGTCTTCATCAAGTCTACATCAAGGAATTTCCAAATTTAGGTATGTGGGTTTCATCCATTAGATCCTTTCACCCATGGAACCCGATCTTCATTTTTATGAAAATTGCATATTTTCAAGTTGTATTATCAATGGGTATCTTCTATTATAGATTATGAGTATAAATTATTTTGGGGTTTTATGAAATATTGATTGATTATGCATGACTATCTATTTCAAGCTTATACCATGAATGTGTTTTGTGTATTTAGACTATGCATGTTTTGATCTATGAAATTATGATCTATTGTGAGATTTGATGATGGATTTTAAGGTATCCTACATGAGGGTTTTACAATATGTTGGTTGGTTGATTTTGAATCATTTTATTCACTCCATTTCACTCTTCAATTTCATGATTTTGAACAGGCATTATTCATCCACCAAGTGTTTGATAAAATGTCTTATCAAGGATTCTTAGAGTTATTGATGATCTATTGCATGATTTATAAGTCAAGTGACATTATGATGATTTTGGGCTTTCAAAAGTGTATTGAATTCATGAAAATGTCTATGATATTGTAAATGCAGGGTTAAGCCCTATTTCAAAGATTTTACCTTTTATTGTCCTTTGATGTTAATGCAAGGGTAATGTTTGATGATGATCTATTCATATGCTTTAAAGTTAGGCTCACCATTAGAGGTCAAAGATGTTTTAGAGCTACTCATTTCATGTTTCCATGTTTCTTGAAAAATGCTAAAGTGTGATTAATTCAATTGTTCTATGGGATTAGACTTAGCACAGATGGATTGGATGTTGGCGTGGGCTATCATCAAGGGTCCGAACTTCTTTCATCAAACTATGTGCAAACATAGGATTATACTTTACCCTTGCTTTACTAGTGGATCTATTTAGTGCACTTCTTAATGAAATCCTTTCCAAAATGGGTCATGTTCCCATAAGGAGGGTTACTTCATATGAAATGGGTCATGTTCTCATAAAGTGAAGTATGGTGTACCTTGGCAACTAGACCACCTCTTTAACGATGAGGGGTATTCATCAGGATTCCAAGTTGTAGCTCGCTTGGTCTTGTGCGTTGTTGGATGAGGTCTCTTCCCACATATTTGTTATGTTCTATGAAAGTTGAATGATTATTAATATATTATATCAAGCATTGATCATGCATGTCATATTGAGATTATACATATCTATTGCATATTTCTATGCATTTTGACGATATTGGCTTATGTCACAAACAATGACATTGTCATGGTCATATTGTTAGTATGTTATCTATTGCTTATGAATATACATTTTGCCTATGTTATTAATTATTTGTTGCATTGAATCCTACATACTTAGTACATTCAAACGTACTAACGCATACTTTATGCATGCATGATATCACCATATAGGGATCGGAGCTCCTATTGATCATCCTCCACATGGCTAGAGAGATTACTCAAAGTTAAGCTTGGTGAGTCCTCAACTTCGGGGGAACTATCTACTTTCTCTTGCTATTTCTAAGACTTCTTTACGTTGAACATATGACATTATGAGGTTGATCCCCAAAAGTGCCTTGGCCCTCGCTCTATTCTATGTTTAGAGGTGTTGTTAAAATACTATGATGTATTCATGTTATAAGCTTAACTCCTTATGCTTTTAAGATTATCAAAGACTTTCTCTTAGTCATGTTTCCCTTTTTTATACTATCTCTTGTTGTTTTTCACTTGCTTCTGCGACTAAGGATGTGTGATTGATATGCTAAGAAGTTATTTGTGTCCCTTCGAGTTCCTATTCGTCGTGTTACGTCTAGGTTCTAAGCTTGGGTCGTAATAATCTTTGTATCAGAAGACTAGGTTGTTATTGGTCTTTAGAATCCAACACACCACGTCGATTAGAGTCTTATTTATGGTTATGAAGCACGCCATAACTGTGAGTAAGAGGCTATGAGGAATTTTAGGAAATGTTTCTCTTCTTCATGATCTATGTTGTGCTATAGAAGTTAAGGTAAGCCTTTTCCTGAACGAATGTCTTTTCTATTCTAGATTATGCCAATTTCGAGAGTAAGGAGAACCCGTACACCCGAGGAGCAACCAGCTCCTCTCGCTCCTCAAACTCCTTAAGAAGGAGCGGTAGTTGAAGAACAATTCTGAGATTCTATTGCAATATTGGCTCATGCTATGTCCAACAAAATCAACCAAGGGGCCCAAGCCCCTAATGCTCCTACTCCGGCCTCAAAGGTGAGGGATTTTACTAGGATGAATCCACCGAATTTCCATGGGTCCAAGGTGGATGAGGATCCCTAAGAATTCATTGATGAGGTGTCTAAGGTGTTGTCTATTATAGGTGTCAATTTGGAGGAAAAAGCGGAGTTGGCAGCCCACCAACTCAAAGAGAAGGCTCAAATTTGGTTCACTCAATAGAAAATGGAGAAGGGGAATGATGATACTTTCCTTTGGGAAGCGTTCAAAGCCTCATTTTTCAACCGATTCATTCCTATTAAGCAAAGAAAGGCAAAGATGATGGAATTTATGAATCTTAAACAAGGGCCCATGAGTGTGAGAGAGTATTCCCTTAAGTTCAACCAACTCTCTAAATATGCTCCATAATTGGTTGTCGAGCCTAGGTCAAGAATGAAAAAATTTGTGTCAGGCGTGTCAGACTTGGTTGATGAGCAGTGTCGTACCACCATGCTAGCAGGTGATATGGATCTGTTTAGGCTCGTGACTTATTCCAACAACTAGAGGGAAAGAACCTTAGAAGGACAAGGATTGGTGAGTGCAAGAGGGATCGATTTGACGGTGGGTTCGTAGTCTCTAAAGGTGGCCGGTTTCCTCAAGATCACATGTTCCAAGCCCAATGGTCATCCAATGCTTCCAACAAGAAGTTTTCCAATAACAGGGTGCCTAATCAAAGATTCCAAGGTAGTAATGAGGGGGTGACAAATCCTAGGTGCCAAAAGTATGGGAAAGGCCATGGTGGCCCATGTTTGAAGAACTCTAATGCTTTCTTTGGTTGTGGTGAATTTGGTCACAAAGTTATTGATTGTCCTCATGCTCAACCCATAGGTAGAGATGGTCGTCCTCAAGGCCAAGGTGCTAATGAGAGCCAAAGAGGGAGGGGAGATCACCAACGAGGTACTCCAATGCAAAATAGATTCTATTCTCTTCAAGGGAGATAAGTGGTGAATGAGGTGCCCGATGTTGGCACTGGTATGTTAAAGGTTTTTTTTATGTGTATGCATTGATAGACCCATGTTCCACTCTTTCTTTTATTACTTCCTTTGTTGCAAAAAATCTTCATGCTAGACCCGAATTGTTGTGTGAACATTACAAAGTGTCTACCCCCGTTGGTGAGTCCATTATTGCTAGAAGAGTACAAAAATTTTCCCGTGTTCATTTTGCATAAAATCTTGCCCTATGATTTTGTTGAATCGGATATGGTGGATTTTGATATCATTCTTGGGATGGATTGGTTGCATGCATATTATGCTTCTATTGATTGTAGAACCCATAGGGTTCAATTCCAATTCCCTAATAAGAGATCCTGAAGAGTGAATGTCGTGATATGGTGGTCAAGGGTTGATTCATTTCGTCATGAGGCCCAAAAGTTGATTTCTAAAGGTTGTCTTTGTCATCTTGTGAGGGTTAGCGATGTGGAGTCCATAGACCTTCCTATTGAGTTGATTCCAGTAATTAATGAGTTTCTTGATGTCTTACACGATGAACGTCCTTTTGTTCCTCCCGAAAGGAAATAGATATTGGTATAGAACTCCTTCTCGATACTCAACTCATTTCTATTACCCCTTACTATATGGCCCCGGCGGAGTTGAAGGAGTTGAAGAAGCAATTGAGGAATTTGTTAGAGAAGGGTTTCATAAGGCCTAGTAAATCACCTTGGGGTGTACCAGTGTTGTTTGTGAAGATGAAGGATG
The DNA here is from genome assembly GCA_011800125.2 of Solanum clarkiae. Taxonomy (NCBI): domain Eukaryota; kingdom Viridiplantae; phylum Streptophyta; class Magnoliopsida; order Solanales; family Solanaceae; genus Solanum; species Solanum clarkiae. The sequence goes on along the minus strand of JAABOM020080114.1, from coordinate 11,305 downwards.
GTTCTCTTAGGATGTGCATTGATTGCCGGTAACTTAATAGAGTCACCATAAAGAATTAGTACCCTCTACAAAGGATTGATGACTTTTTTGATCAACATCAAAGGGCTAGTCATTTTTCTAAGATTGATCTTTAGTCTAGGTATCACCAAGTGAATGTAAAGGAGTATGACATTTCTAAGATGACTTTCCATACTAGGTATGGGCACTTTGAGTTTGTCATTATGTCCTTTGGGTTGACTAATGCACCGCCTATATTTATGGATCTTATGAATAGGGTCTTCAAACCTTACCTTGACTTCTTTGTGGTCATTTTTACTGATGATATCTTCATTTATTCCCATAGTGAGGAGGAGCATGTGTATCACTTGAGGGTGGTTTTGCAAATCTTGAGGGAGGAAAGATTGCATGCTAAATATGAAAAAAGTGAGCTTTGGTTGAAAGAGGTTGCTTGTCTAGGGTATGTGGTCTCAGGTGATAACATTAAGGTGGATCCCAAGAAGACGAAGGTTATTAAGGAATTGGAATAGACTTTTGACTCCATCAGACATTATAAGTTTCTTGGGTTTGGAGGGTTATTACTGGAGGTTTGTAAATGGTTTCTCTTCTATTGCTTCTCCTATGACTAATTTAACACAAAAGAAGGAAAAATTTATGTGGATCTATGAGTGTGAAAAGAGTTTCTAAACTTTTAAAGATAAGCTTGTCTACGCTCCTATCTTGGCTCTAGCAAAAGGGTTGGAAGGATTTGTGGTGTATTGTGATGCCTCAATAATTGGTTTGGGGTGTGTATTGATGCAAAGTGGTAAGGTGATAGCATATGCCTCTAGACCACTTAAGGTGCATGAGAAGAATTATCCCACGCATAATCTTGAATTGGAGGCCATGGTGTGTGTTATCACCCCGGCATAGCTAATATTGTAGTCGATTCTTTAAGTAGGGTGTCTATATGTTATCTAGCTCATGTTGATGATGGTGGCAAATAGGTAGCTAGAGAGGTTCACCGGTTGGCTAGATTGAGGGTTAGGTTGAATGAAGTTTATAAAAGGGATGTAGTGGTTATTGATGGTTCTAAGTTTTCTTTGATTAAGGAGGTAAAGGAAAAAAAATCTTGACCCTGGCTTGCTAGAGTTGAAGGTCTTGGTGAGAGATGGTAAAGTGGAGGTTTTCTCCCAAGTGGGAGATGGTATCCTTAGGTACTAAGATAGATTGTCCGCGCCAAATATGGATGATTTGAAGGAATTGACCTTAAAGGAGGCTCACAATTCCTTCTATTCCATTCACCCCGGTTCTACAAAGATGTATAGAGGCTTGAAGGAAGTGTATTGGTGGGGTGGTATGAACACTACTAGAAACTAGATCTATGACAAGGCCAGGAAAACCATTGCCATAGATAGAATGACCGTAGCCATAAATCTATGGCAACGATTGATCAAGCATTGCATCAGTTCGTGTGGCTACAGAGCTATAGCAACGGTTTGTGCAATGGTTGTCACAAAGTGTTGGCGTAGACCATCCTATGGCTGCGGTTTTTTGTTTCTTTTGGTGCAATGATATTATATAGGAATGGCAACGTTTTATAACTGTTACCATAGACCTTTATTACAAATATGTAGTTTTTTTTCAAATTAATACTAATGATTTAAATGACCTATTGCAATTCTCATGTGATCAACTGCAACATTTATATGGTAGATTGCAATGCTTATGTAATCTTTTGCAACTCTTATACAAATAATGCAAGTGTTGCAACAATAACCTAACAATAATTAGTATTTGTATTATAAAAGGAAACTACAATTGTAATGATGATCCTTTTGTGTTGTAAAAATAAATTAAATCACAACACAAATTAGTAGTTTTAACATAGCAAAATATTAAAACCCAAAAGATAAGTAGTTTTACACAAGTATCAAAGTATTTGATAGCAAAAAATTAGAATTTTGCATGCTTCAGTAAGTGTCAAAGTATTTGATAGAAAAAAAATAGAATTTTTATCAACAAATAAGAAGTATTCTTAAGTAAGGTTAAGAAAATCATCACTGCCTTCATCCCTTTCTTCATTTTCGACACCTACAAAAGAGAATAAATAATGTCATTCATCGTCTTATAACAAAAAAAATCATGAAATCAAACAACCCAAGCAGAAATTTAGATTTGTAACAATAAGAAAGTCATCCATTTTCTTATAACAAGAAATTTGGTGATTTGGACGTTTAGGTTATAGAAGTTGACCTAGTTTCTATTTTCTTACCTTATTTAACCCAACTCAACATGTTAGCAGGTTCTTTTCTAATACCCTGAAAAATAAAGTTGAGCACCTACTAGAATTATATTCTACCAATAGAAGACAATACATATAGGAGTAATTGACTCTTTGATCAGCACATGAAACAATTGTTTTATAACACTCAACAATGAACTGACTATTGTTCAACAATGAACTAATTAACTCTCTGGATGGCTGGATCCCAACACTCAACAATTACTAGGAGAAAACCAAAGCCACCTAATATTCAAGAGGAAGATCACACTACAACAACCACAAAACCGAACGAATCAATAACATGGAAAGCAAATACTTCACTGGGAAGACCATCTTTCAAAAAACCATACTACTAAAGCCATTTGCAAATAACTAACATGGTTCTTAGGATATGGACATCGAGGAAACTGAGGATTTACAAGAGTTAGAAGAAAATGGGTCGTCTAGAACACATATTGCCATAACTGTGAAAGATAAGAAAAGAATTTATACCAATGATACACCTTACTAGTGATATACCTTAGATCAAATCCAAAAAATAGCCTACCTGGACTTTAGACGAGTTTTGCTATAGACTTAGCTTAACAGAAAATGTTAGCTTAACCCCTAAAATTTTCATTAGCTTCCAAATCTCTTTTCTTTAAGCTAACCATGTCTACCTCTATCTACAAATGATGCGCACAACATACCTTTAATCCTTCTCAAAATTACACAAAATCTCATCATTTTTACCGAACGTTCTAGTTTATACACTTTTTGGCATTAGAGGACAAAAACAAGTGTGTCATCCTTAGTTATGAGCCAACTGACTTGACTTGAAAAGTAAATTACAAGTTTTGACTATGGAGAAGGTAAAATCTAGATATGTTAATTTAAGATTATAGCCCTGGATAAGATAAAGTACAACCCTAAAATGTTAGCTTGAGATTGATAAAATGATATCAGTATATCACTTCCATTGATTTTTTAGTTCATTTAACTTGGGAATTACCACCGATCTCGTCTCTATCTTTCAATTTTTAAGTTTTTTTGATGAAGAAAACATGATTTCCCATCAAAATATGTTTTCACTCTCTTTAAAACCTGTCATTGCATAAATATAGTCTTCTACGAGACTGCATAGATTCAACTGTTCGCCAAAATAACTTTGATGGAGTTCGTGGATGCTGTCATTTCAAGCAAGAAATAGGAGGATCAAGAGCTTAAACTTTGACTTGAAGTTTAATCTGATTTAATTTTTTAATGGTGATTCGATGCACTACTTTGTTGATAGTAACTGTTGAAGTACTTTTTTTAATAGTGTACCATATGCAACATATGACGGTGTTCCATTAGTACACTTGATTTGCTTTTTTCTAGTTGTGGGCTATTGCTCAAAAATGAACCAGTTGACTCTCCAGATGGCTGGATCCCAACACTCAACAACGAACTTACTTGGAGAAAACCAAATCCACCAAAGCCACATGATATTCAAAAGGACAATCACACTACAGCGACCACAATGCATAACAAATCAACAACATGGAAAGCAAACACTTCACTAGGAAGACTTTCTTTCAAAACCATACTACTAAAGCCATTTACAATTAACCAAAACAGTTCCCAGGAGATGGACATCGAGAAAACTGAGGAGTTACAAGAGCTAGAGGAAAATGGGCAGTCTAGAACACATATCACCCTAACTGCAAAAGATAAGAAAAGAATTCATACCAATGATACACCTTACTAATGATAGACCTTAGATCAAATTAAAAAAAATTGGCTACCTAACCTTTAGACTAGTTTAGCTATAGACTTAGCTTAACAACTTATTTCTATGAATTTAGCTCAACTACTTAAATTACACAATCCAATTAAATCAATTATGTTTTAGAATAACAGAAGGTTCAGATTATCATCTCAAAAATTAACTGTAGAGAGAAGAAAATAAAGAAAAAGAGATTAGAATAAGACTAACCTTTATCATTACTGCCAACAAATAGATGATTGATAATTTGATTATTAACCTCTTCTGTCGATGAACGAACGTTAATTCTTAACATGTTCGATCAATTGTTAATCCTAGATTAAGATTCTGAAGTTGAGCAATAATATTCATTGTAATATCTCGTTCCATGTTATCTTTTTGCACAGTGAAATTTTCTTGCTTTTTTTGCTAAATCCTCCATTCTAGCTCCTCATTTTTTTTTGCATCCTTTCATCATCAGCAACATTTGACAAAGTTTCAGAATCATCTACTTTACATTTCAAAAGAGTCTTGGTAACTCCACGTCCATACAACCTCACTCGACCAGGATGTTCAGGTGCCATAATTTTTAAATATAAATCAATTGATTGGATACCATCTTCACTTTTCAGAGTTTCTATCATTTCCGTTTGAGCCCACAAATAAGATTTAAGAGAATAGAAAAAGAGTTAAAGTATATAAAAATAGATCCAATATTTAAAAACAAATAAATGACCAAGAGAAACTTTGAACAAGAAAACTTCATACTATTATGTTGGTTGTATCCTCAAATGAGTCCTTGTATACTCGGCCAGGTTTCTTTCTTCTAGTAGCCACGAAGAATTCTTTACTGGAAACACCATCCAGACTTTCCTTCTTTTTATTCTAGTTATATAAAAGTAGACATTAATATCTTCACAAGAACATATAAGTCCATTGTTTGATTACGACAACATATCAAACCTCATGGATTATGGCAAAACTTTTTTTGCCAATAGTGTGCTGATACCTCAGCTTTTTGTGATTCTCCTTGTCAGTTTTGACATATTCTGCAAAAAAAAAATGATGTTTCAAGCATACTCAGAAAAAACCCAATAACTATCACTTGAAGTAAGTTGGTGTTTAGACTAAAAGCAATTAGATAGAGTATAAAATGTATATGCTGACAAATATTCGCAATATATACAAAATTATCTTGACTCTGCTTCATCAGAATTCCAATAACGAAGGAGACCCTTAAATACAGATTCTGGAATGTTTTTTGGTTTGTTTGCCATTTGAATTTCGTCATGGTCATAGGGATAAAAGTATTTTTTTCTTAATCCTACACTTATACCCTATCCAAGGAAGTCTAGTTGCATTCAAAGCCCATTTTTTTCTAACATTAGGAATGTCATATTTCTCCTACAATTTGTACAACTGGATTAATGCAAAAAATAAGAAATATTTTCAATTAACATTAAAAACATTAAGAACTTATAACCTTGACATAGTTCCACATATCCTTGTGTGTCTTTACTTTTTCCAATTAAGTATATTAAGATTGAAACGACCCCAAAAAAAGTTCCCTAACACGTGCCTCAGAAGTGCCCAGAAACTTGTTTTCCATATATCTAAAAATTCGTTTGGAATTTCAAATATCCAACTTCATATTCTTTTTTAGGGGATCAAAATTAGGGTGACAAGGGCCTAACCTCGATTTTAAAGCAAAGGAAATGAATTATGATCCAGTTGCGGAGAGGTGTTATTTTTGCACTGTCTTTTCTTAGTTTGCCCTGATTTTCTTAAGTGTTGGACCTAATTTTTCCAAACGTATTTTCACCTATATTTAGCCATATTTCATCCTCATATCACTCTAAGACATTGCCTAATATTTTTCCAAATATTTAGACCCATTTTTAACCCTAAATTCTAGTGCCTAACTCAAGGCCAATCACAACGATCTCTTCAAGGATCTCACTCAAGCCTCAAATCTCCATTAAAGTCTTCTTCAAGAACTTCACAAAAACTAAGGTATGTGGTTTTGAACCATTGGGTCCTTTCACCCATGGTGCCTAAACCCTCTTTTACTTAATAAGGCATGATTTAAGGTTGATTTTACATGTGGGTCTTATATATTGAGAAATTCACTGCACAGTGATTTTAATTCTTGAAAGTATAGTTGTTTTAGCATGTTTTGAGCTTCAAATCTTGGATCTGATGTGAGATTTGATGAGGAGTTTTGATATAATTGTCTTGAGGGTGTTGCAAGGTGTTGATTAACGGTCTTACCACTGGTTTTCCTACATAATTTCACCTCTAAAATTGCATGCTCTTTTACCCCCATTACATACTCCCAAGGTGTTCAATAAAATGTCCGGTTATGGTTTCTTATGGAAATTGTAACACCCCATACCTTACAATACTAGTACTATAAAAATGAAACATGACATGGTTTGTTCAAATTAGCGCTAAATTTTAAAAGTTCTTGAATCTCGTGTTAATTAGCTATAGGTGCATCTACTTCTTAAGAGGGCCGAGTGTATACATGTTTTGTGTCGAATTGAGGAGATTACGGCCTTAAAATGAAGTGAGAGAATTAAGGTGCTTGTAGGACTTAGGAAGAAAGTAGGTGAGTCACCTACTTGCTCAGCTTAAATTTGTTAGTTAAACAGAGACGAGACTCGACGTCGAATTTGTCCAAGTTCAATTATGAATAAAATCGGTGTTAAGGGTATAAATTTGGTCCATGTTTTAGCATAGTAAATGGACTACATGATCATCCCAAGGAGGATATTAAAAGGGCCCAAATACATCACAAGTTCTTGGATACTTTAGGCCCAACCAAAATGAAGAAGACAGCTGAAAATAGGCAGCCCAAGTCCAACCAATTTAGAGCCCCAAAAGGCCCAAATGAAAGGAGAAAGGAGCTGCATCACATAATTGGTGAAATAAGGCTGAGAATTCCTCATTAGGTCAGCCAAAATCACACCTTAAAAAGGTTCAAAGCAGCTCCCACAAAGTCATTGTTCACCTGAACTCAAAAAAAAACAGATTTGTCTTCAAAGTTCTCTCAACCTTTCTTCACCTTGTAAAGCATCTAAACAACTCTCCTAGGGTTCTTGGAGAAGACCTGCACCTTGAAGTAAGTGGTAAGTAAGTTTACGCATGTATTTAGTATGGTTTCTCATGGAAAACAAGAAGTATATTCTAGAATATTTGTGCCGAAAAATCTGGACAGATTCTATTTTGAAAGTTGCTGCACATTTTCCTTTTATTTTAGTGACTTCTTTATGGTTTTTGAGCTATATTATGAAGAGAATTTGATGTTCTTAACATGGCTTGAGTTATAAACATCACCTGAAGGTTTCTGCCCTGATTTTGGTTTCATTTAACAAGCGCATTTTATTGTGTTATCTTAAGCATCATGTTGATTGGAACTTCCGGGCTGTTGTATATAAGGCTATTAGCCCACGTCCTTCATGACTTCTTAAGTGTTTTTATAAGACTATTTTAGGTCTTTTTATATGTGTAAATGTGGCTGGGACAGTTGGTTAGAATTGGAGTAAGTTTGGAGTTGTCGACATTGAAATGTAGCGAAGGGAGGTAACGTTACACTGTCTATTTTTAGGTTGTAAAAAATTGTTATGTGTTGTACTTTGTGGGATGTTGTAGGACTGTTATGGCATTAAAATAGACTGGTCATGATGTGTAAATGTGACTGTGTGTTGGAAAATACGATTAGAGGCGTAGAGGTTGGACAAATACGTTCGTGTTTATAAACACCCGCTTGCTGCACATGTATTATTTTCTTATGTGATTGGGCTGCCAAGGTGTATCTATTGGCTATTAATGTTAGCTTTATCACTTACTATGCCATAGATAAGTATTTGGAGGAAGGAAAGGTTATCTCGAGGTGGTAACAAGGTCATACAATGATGTATATAAGGTTACTTGACTTCGTATTATTTGGCATGTAACATAGACTCTTCCTTAGTACATAAAGGTACTTACCAACTCTGACACAACTATTAATTATGTCTACACTCTTTCATATGGTCATAGGCTTTCATACATTGTGACTTTCAAATTAGCATACACACCTAGATGACAAGTTACATGAGTTCTATTTGTCAAACAAAGTTCATGAGTTGCTTCATTTCATACGCATTTCATTAATTGTGTAACGTACTCTTTTCATTGTCACATTGTCTTGTATGATTATTTACATGTCACATGCTATAACTACAGTCTTACAATTTCAGTATTTTGACCACCAAAAGAATCATCTCAAAGGTAATTGAAAGATAAAGTATATAGTTTCTGATGGGTGGTAGCCAAAGGGGTGGAAGCATCACCTTGCCAGGGACAATCCTATCACGGGTGGTAGCCCAAGGGGGTTAAGGAAGAACCTAGCAAGGGACGATCCCATATCCCGAGGGGTGGAAGAATCACCTAGCCAGGGAAACATCTTATTACGGGTGGTAGCCCGAAGGGTTAAGGAATAACCTAGCCAGGGACAATCCCGATACAGTTCACCACTGATCAGTTGGTCATTTGTTTTACAGCTATGCACAGATTATACAGTAAAGGTAAAGTAATGTAAAGAATATAAAGTACATGATTCCACAGTATAACCAAAGGTGGTATCAAATCTTATACCGGTGCATGGTTTCACTTGAGTTGTTACTTTATATACAGTATATTCTGCCTTACATACACAATACATTATCTCGTACTAATTTCCCTTGCGGGGGACCTGCATTTCATGCTGCAGGCATAGGTGCTAGTAGATCTCTCCAATAGGAGTACAGGATATTCACCTGTTGTTACTAAGATCCAGGTTGCTTCAGAGCTTTGCATGTCAAGAGCTTATGTATTTATATTGTACAGTTAGTTGGGGCGAGGCCCGTCCCGACCCTTATCAGAAGTTTTTCTCTTATCTAGAGGCTTTGTAGACTATGTAAAGTAAAGTGTGGTCATATCTCGTACTTTAAATACCATGGCCTCTACGGCCTAGTCATATGCATTTCCTTTTGGCTTGTTATCACCGTTTATTTTCGTGAGATATGTCAACTATAGAAATCCCTCATAATATATATAGAAAGCACATAGATACAGGTTGGTTCTCCCGAGCCTTATCCGTAATGGGTGCTGGTCTGCCCTAACGGGACTTTGGGGCGGGACAGAAGTGGTATCAGAGCGGGTCATCCTAAGGTGTCTACAAGGTCGTGCCCATGTAGAATCTTGTTTATCAATGTGTTGTGCACCACATTTATAAGCAGGAGGCTCTGTGGCATTTAGGAGTTGTTGCTTTCTTTCTATTCTATAGATCGTGCTATAAAGTCAAGTGTAATAGGTATATTATGTGTAATTCCTAAATTGTTTTGTACAGTAAGCATGCCAAAAACAAGGCAAAATAAAGGTAAAGGGAAGGGAAAAGAAGTGGTGGTTGGTATACCCAACCAGGCGAGACAACAAAATGAAGTTCGAGAGGAGTCTTTGTCACAAACATATCCAACTCCTCTAGTTCCTAATGAACCCGAGAGTAGTGAAATTCCCCCAGAGCCACCTACTGATGCTACCATGCAGGATCTAAGAAATGCAGTCCAACTACTAACCCGTATAGTTGCTGGTTAAGGTCAAAGGCAGAAAGGTCCAGTTATGGGTATGGGTGGTACAAATAGGGCAGCTGGCACAAGGATACGTGATTTTCTTAATTTGAACCCTCCAACCTTCATTGGGTCAGATCCTAATGAAGACCCCCAGGACTTCATTGATCAGATGCAACATACTTTAGATGTTATGCACATCAGTGGTATAGAAGCAGTTGAGTTAGCGACATATAGGCTGAAGGGTGTGGCTACATCGTGGTATGAATCTTGGAAGCAATCTAAGGGTATAGATACACCTCTAACTACTTGGAAAGAGTTTAGAGGAATTTCTTGACCATTACATTCCATTAGAGATCGGAGAGGCTCGTGCAGATCAGTTCCTGAATCTCCACCAGAGGAATATGAGTGTGAGGGAGTATAGGCTCCAATTTAATTCCTTTGCAAGGTATGCTCCTAATGTAGTTGCTACAATGGCAGATAGAGTTCATCGATATGTAGTTAGGTTGGATATGTATCTGGTCAGAGACTGCATCATTGCTTCCATGAACAAAGATATGGACATAGCAAGAATGCAGGCTTTTGTACAGAAATTAGAGGATCAGAGGCAGAGGAGAAGGACAAAAGAGCTGAGGAAGGGGCAGTCCAAAAGAGCCAGATCTACAAGGCAGTTTGCATCACCCTAAGGTGAGCTTAGGCCTCGATTTTCTAATAGACTGCCTAGGCCATCATTCTCCTACTCTACAGCCAGTGCTCCATCACAACTTCAAGGGTCTAGAAGTAGTCAGTTTGGTCAACGAGCTGAAGGACAAGGCCCCTGTACAATGGGTTATTCGTCAGGCCAACCAATCACTCCCAGGCAACCTTGTAAACAGTGTGGAAAAAGTCATCCGGGTACATACCGTGTTGGGATAGATGTTTGCTATTGGTTTGGTATGTCAGAGCACATAATGAGGCATTGCCCGAGGAGACGTATGGGTGGTATGGCACAACCCACTAGGTCAACTGTTGCATCATCATCATCAGTTCCTCCAGCAGGTAGGGGTCAGCAAGAACCTATGGATAGTAGTAGAGGTTTTAGAGGGGCAGCTAGCTTTAGCGGGGTTCAGAATCGCACTTATGCATTGGGGAGTCGACAGAATTTGGAAGCTTCACCTGATGTGGTCACATGTACATTGTCCATCTTTTAACATAATGTATATGCATTAATTGACCCTGGTTCTATACTATCATACATCACTCCACTAGTTGCTGGGAAGCTTAAGAGAACACCCAAATTATTGAGCAAAATGTTTGAAGTGTCTACACCAACCGGTGAATCTATTATGGCTAGAAGGGTTTATTATGACCGTGTAGTAACTGTTGTTACGCCGAAAAAATGGTTTTTTGAAAAAAGAAAAATATTCAAAAATCGATTTAAAACTCAATTTAAGAGAAAATCAATTTTGAAATTTTTGAAACAGAGTCGCCACCTAATTTTAGGATAATTAGGAAAACCAATAAACATTTTGAAAGACCTAACAGAAAAATCTTTTAAAATCCAGAAAAAAGGGCTCGGGTTCACATTTTCACTTTGAGAAGGTTTTACGCACTCGAAATGGCCGCTAAATGCGGTTATCCGTCGATTAGGAGAGTTTGACTAGCTTTAAAAAATATTTATTTGACTTGACAAGTTTGACTGGGTTTAAAAGATTGATTAATTTTGAACAAAATTGATAAAACTTG
>JAABOM020080106.1:0-32284 GCA_011800125.2 Solanum clarkiae | reverse complement strand
TAAATGAGATTATCTATATGATATAATCTAAATGAAGTGTTGCATTAGATCATACCCAATTCGGGGGGGACAAGAGCCCGGGTAATTGAGGTTGGGGTTTGTACTCATCGACCGAGGTGGGGGTTTATACTCATCAACCATATGGAGGGTTTGTACTTTGCCACCGTGGTGATAAGGTGTGATTATGATCAACCATGTGAGGGGTTTGTACCACACCACCGGGATGATGGGGTGAAACCATCATCAACCATCAAGGGGTTTGTACCTTGAAAATCTAGCTTGGTCTCTTCTATACATATGATATTATATATGAGCATGAGCAACTTAAGAATGTTTTACTTATGCATTGATCATACATTCCATATTGTTATATTATTTCTATTGCCTATTGTTACGCATTTTGACTATGATGCCTAATTCTTGTTGCATTGCATCCTGCATACTTAGTACATTCAAATGTACTAACGCATACTCTTTCCTACATGATATCACCATATAGGAACTGATACCAAAGTTGATCATCCTCCTCTTCCATGTAGCTAGTTCGTACTATTCAAGCTAGTTGGTGAGTGCTCCACTTTGGGGACTTTAGTCTATGTTACTCTTATCATGTATTGAGACATTCTTCTTTATGTTCTATTTTGACTATGAGAGTGATCCTGGTTGCTTTGTCTTTGCCCCCGCTCTTATCTATGCATTATAGGTATTTGTTGGACATGTTATGTATCTATGCTGAGAGCCTTGAATTTATTGTTCTTGATGTCTATGATATGAAAGTGCTTCCCTTAGCCCCGATTGCCCTACTTTATTATCTCTTGGTGTTTGTTTTATTGCTTTCGTGACCAAGGATGTGTAATGATGTTCTTAGAGGCTTGCTTAGGTTCCCTTTGGGTTCCCCTTGTGCTGTTTCACGTCTAGGCCCTAGGCCTGGGTCGTAAAATTCAATCTATATTAATTCCACTGATATGCATAGTTTACAAATCCCTAGGTTGTGGAACATTTTCCAAAGAAGGTGTGTTTACATCCCTATCATGAACATCCATATTCCAATTCAAAGTTTCATTAATTACGATATTGGTGTTTGCTTGGGCCATTCTCCTCAAAGAGCGTTAGATCTCTAGATCAATTAGAGCTAAGGGACTGCGTGACTCATTATGCTGGACATACACTACTTAGTATACATTGCAAAGAAAGAAAAGAAAAACAAAAGTAATATACAAGGGAACCAAAAAATTAACACTCAAATTAAAATTACTAGTGAATTCAATCAAAGTCTCACTGTATTACTCTGCAATGGTGCCATAATCTTTGATCATGCCCAAGTTACACCTCTCTTTTGGAGGATAAAGTGGTCGTTGTCAAATATAAAATCTAAAAGGATAGGGTCGAATCCCATAGATAATATAGAGACTCTCTAAATTGATTCACCAATAAGCAATTCAAGTATTAACTAACTCAATTCCCCAAAGAGGGAGTTGCAATGCTTGATAAGAAATTAAACTAAAGTAACTAAAAAAAAGAATAATCAATAGTGGAGAGGAACTTAGGAAATTATGTTCCCCCTGATTCACCAATTTAATATCCCCGGATAACCCAATCCTCAACTAGAGTATATCCTGTATGATGGTAATTTAAGTTCACCAAGCCCTTTGGTCAAAGGTGAGAGATGAATTTCACTATGTGACTTGTCCCATCTCCATAGTGTGCAATACTAACCATTACCAATAGTCCCAGTAAACCTTCCTTTGGTCTAGTTTGGTTGATTAGATGAGAACACATCATCGAATCCTATTAACTAATCTCTTTTTCTATTCATTACCACCTAGATTGAGAAGGTAACACTAAGCAAGTTCTAATGTTGGTCATCACTAGAAAACATACAAAATGAAGAGAATTGATTAATAGATGTAAATACCTATTCCAAGAATTGCAAATTATTTGGTTGTATTTGATTAGATCTTCATGGTTCGCACAACACCAAGTTGTGAGTTTAGCTACTCATGCTATGGGTAGATGAAGAAATCACGAATTGAGAAAACATAATAAATCACTTATCCATATAGATTGAAGAACAAGAAAACCCAATTTGTATTGTGAAACACAAAATTGAAAGATATAATGAATCCACAAGTGTATTCTCCTCTCTAATATTTAGTCTACAAGTATAAAACCCTAAAAAGTACTCTAATGACATTCTCTATTCTATTCTATTGTGTTCCTTACTAAAAATAACCTAATTATACTATTTATATTTTTTACACACAAGTCCCAAAAAAAATTTAAAAATTGGTCGGTGGACCCTACGACATGCAGTTACGACTCGTAATTGGGTTTATGAATCTTGGAATTTACTGATACGGATCTACTTTACAAGTCATAGTCTGATCTAGGACTCGTATCGCCTTCTCGTAGACTTCATCATCATCATAATCTCATCCTTCTCTTTATCTTCATAAAACCCCTCTATATGACTCGTAGAGTGATCTACGACTTGTATAGGGGTCTTGCAGTTGAACTTCAGACTTTTATTCTTCACTAGGAATCCCCATGAAACCCACTCTACGAATCGTAGATTGCTCTACAATCAACGAGGGTCTCTTAAGCCTTCAACAACCAGAAAAGTCTGCAATTTTCTCCAAAAGTCATGCCAACCTGTTTTCCTGTAAAACAAACACAAAAACATATAAAAACCACAAATGTCGCATTGAGAACACACAAAATCCTATGTTTTAGGTATCAAATGTATTGTATTTTGACAACACATCACCTACATGAGTTAACATGTAGGGACCGAAGCTCCTATTCATCCTCCTCCTCCTCCTCCTCCTCGTGGCTAAATGATTCTTTTGAAGATTACTATTGGTGAATCCTTCAGTTCGGGGACAACATCGACCTTCCTTTCATGCTTTATTAAGACATGTCTATTTTGAATTTTTATCTTTTGAGGGACCACACAGAAGATGTCTTGGCCCCCATTCCACACGTACTAGAGGTGTTGTTAGATATGGATATTTAAGTAATAATCTTGGCCCATACTATTTTTATGTGATTATGAAAGACTTCCTTTAGCCCCTTATTCCCTTCTATGCTTGTTGTTTGTTAATTGGTGAGACAAAAGTCCCAAGTCCCTCTAACATCCCCATAGCTTGAGACCAAAGTCTTGTTTCCCATAAAAATATTTTCTACATACTTGTTGTTTAATTATGCTTCTGTAACCAAGGATATTCAAATGATATGCTAAAAGGCTTGTTTGGGTCCTCTTTCCCATTTTACATAAGCCATGTCACGTCTAGGCCCTAGACTTGGGTCATTACAGAGCCCTTCAAGATCTATGATACGCTCCGTGGACTGTGTAGGGTACCTTGGAGGTCTCCTTGGTCTATTTGGAGGATTCCTTGTGGCTTAACATGAAGGGCTCCACCACGAAACCCCTCACGGTCTGTGTGTGGCCCGTGGAGTATCTTGTGGAGGGCATCATCCACTTAAAGCCCATTTTTTGACCAAATATGCACACCACAGAACCTGGCATAGCACGTGGTGCCACCATGGTCCATGTAGGGGTCATACAATTCATTACATGAATTTTTGACTTTGTATCATTAAGGGTAATTTGGGTACTTTAGCCTAAACCCTTGGTCTTTTAGGACTTTTTGGCCTATTCTAAGACCCTTAAGTCATGACACAGTCATTTTGTTCGCTTCGCTTTCATACTAACACTTAACTCTAGAAATTCAAATTCCTAAAATTCCTTTTAAGCCATGTTTTGAAGATTCAATTCAAGGGATTCAAGGGCTCTTCAATCTCAAATGTAATTCATCTTAATATTCCTGATTTATTTAACATATGTGTGGTTTCATTCATGATTACCATCCAATCTTGAAGCCCCAAAATCTATTTCTTAAATGTCATAATTTCTAAGTATGATTCGGAGTCGGTCTTATGATTTAGCTCCAATTTGATGAAATTAAATTGTGGGTTGGTCTCAACAAATGATTTTAACATGATATGAATCTTATCATGTAATGACCTAGTTGGTCATTTTTGAGCTTATTTGTAAAAAATTATTGTTTTACCCTTTTGTAAGTTGTTTTGGGCCTATTTTGAACTATCTATATTGTTGGAACTGAATTCCTGAGTTTTAAAGTTGGAAAATATGAGTTTTGGGCTTTTTTGAAAGTTAAGTTGTTAAAAAAGTGAGTTTTTATACCATTTTGATTTTTGGATATCGGATCGGAGATCCTCGATTCCATTAGCTCTAGATTGTTGAAACTAGTATATGAGAAGTGAGAACTGAATTCAGAGTTTAATTGAGGTATTTAGGTCCAAAGTGGCGTTTTTAATTGTTTTTGGAACCAAAATTTGGCTTTGGTCAACATTTGGAGTTTGAAAGCTCGGATTGAAATTCCAACAGCTTTAATAGTTCCGGATAGTGAAACTAATGCTTAAAATGATCTTGTAATATTTTTTTGGAGTTGCCAAGGGCAGTTTTAGGTTTGCATTTGTAACTATTTTATATTAGTTGCAAGGGTAATTGTGGCAAGGAGGCCTTGAAATTGATTTCGGATGATTCCGTTAAGTCCGTACCATTGTTTCTAGTATGGACACATATTTGATCTATGTAATTTTGATTTCAGATGGGCCTAAGGGTCCATTCCAGGTAAGGAATTGGATTGGGTATTTCTGGTGAAAGTTTTCTGGTGCAGGTACCTATTGTACTCCGGTGCATACGTTGCTTCCTGCGTTCGCAGAGGGTCACCCTCCTTGACCTTTGCACTCACAAAATCCTTGCTCGCATTCATGGAGAGTTACTTAGTATTAACATCCATGATAGTGGAGACCTATCTGTGTTCGCTGAGAAGAGTTTATATCTGAATAGCATTAAAATCGTGAACCACCATTTTTACTCCATTTTAATAACTTTTAAGCTTAGGGGGCAATTTTTGAAGGAGAGTTTGGAGGATTCTTCTAGGTAAGTGTTTCTAACATTATTTAAATTGATTTCAAGATTTATATCTTGATTCTATCTTGAATTTTATGACTTTGAATGTCCAAAAATATGAATTTTTAGTGTTTAATTTCCAAACTTTAAATCGTTATTTCTCATTTGGTTTGAACTTGATTTTTGTGGGATTTCACCCATGGACTCTATTTTTCATTATAGAACCATATTTTAAAGTCAATTTTCAGATTCAAGAACTTTAAATTTTAGCTCTGATTTTGACCATTTTACCCCGAAGCCTAATTCGTGCATATATGAGTATCAAAATGCACCTCTTGACGCATAGTATCAATTTTTTATAATGATTGATCGATTCAAGGATCGTTTGGAGGATTGACTTGATTGAAAGCTTGTCTGAGTACGGTTTTGGCATTGAGGTGGGTTCAGCTAATGTATATGGGATTGGATATGAGCTATTGGACTTGGTCTCATGATAAATGTAAGATCTAGGTTGATTCGTTAGTAAATGGGTTGATATGTTAGAATTGTGATGGGAATGTGATTCTGGTTATACAGATAATCGAGTAAATTCTGATCCTATTGATAAATTAAGATGAAATCTTGTGAAATGAGATAATTTGGGATATTAAAGTGATAATATGAGACTTCTAATACTATTTGGGCAATTTGTGATGATTTGATGGCTTATGAGATACATTTGAGGATCACGTGTATGTTTCGGGACGAATAAGGTGTGGTAATGTTGGATACTATATAGTTTTGGATGAGTAAGGTCTGGTATTATTGGTATAGTTGACCTTTCATATAATTATGATTATCTAAGACTTGATGATAGTTTGGGAACTAATTGTGATACTTGCTAGTACTTTCCATGATTATATGAGGGTTATGTATTAATGCTCTTATCATGATGTTATTATATTCATATATATCTTGATTGGTATCAGTGACATGCATCTATTCCATATTGCATTGTATCATCCCTTGACCTGGGAAGGTGGAAAGGTTGAGATACTGTGAAACCCCTTGACCTAGGCAGAAGACAAGGGTGAGATGTACGTTTTACATACTTCTCGACCACAGGCGGGTGGCAAGGTTGAGACATTAATATTCCTCCTTCACCATGGGCAGGTGGCAAGGCTGAGACATTGTTATATTCCTTAATCATGGATAGGTGGCAAGGCTATGAGACATTTGGTTTAGGGCCTGATGAGTTCCATGCATTGTATTCACATCTCTCATTGTGTTGTACCATCGGATATGTTAGAAATCTTGTCTTAGCCTAATGTATATTTATTATTTGTGAACTAATCTTTTTGGATGCAGGTGATAGGTTTCTTCATTATTACATACTTGTTCGATTTCTGTTACCTAGTTGGTTGACCTTGCTGGATACATTTTTGTGTACTCATCCTAACTTCATTTCCTCCCTGCATATCGAGCAGAGGGACTCATACAGGGTAGTTGATTCACATTGTTAGAGTTTTTCTAAATCTACAGGATAGTTGATTCACATTGTTAGAGTTTTTATAAATCAATCTAGATCTTAGCGGTGAGTCTTAGACTTCGAGTCGCCATGGATATTTGAGATTTCTTTTATTGTTGCTTCCATTTTAGGCTTTGTATCAGACACTATCATCTTTATATTTCATTTGAGATAGTTGTAATTACTCTTTCATACTATGTTAGATTGCTCTTGTAATCATGAATCCAGGTTTTTGAATTTCTTATGTTATGTTGCGATGGTTTTTGCTTTACTTTATTCTCTTTAGTCGCAATCCAATTTTGGGTCCTCATATGTTGGTATTAAGGCTCTCGGTTCTTTAGGCTAATGGGTCAAGTGCAGGGTGTCTAATATAGTATCGCGGATTGGTATGTACACATCCACACCCATCTTCTGGAGGCTAAAACGCACTTGATAGGAAAAGCTTCCAAATCTTCTTTCTATTCGTGCGTTTCTTCATACCACATGATTTGAAAGTATCTAATCTACTCCTTCTATGAAGATACCGATTACAAAATGTAAGTCCCCACATGTGGAAAGGTGTAAAAGTGAAAAAGAAATGGAATTCAGAAATTTTTATGTGTAAGTGGGATCACGAAAGGGACTACAGGTCATGGGTGGCTCCACAAGCTATAACTTATGCTTGTGGAATGATGGCCAAACTTGGTGAAAATATTGATTTTAGAAGTTCGGAGTGTGAGATACCAAATGACTCGTACAATAGCTGACGGTCCATGGGTAGTATCATGGTTTGAGATTCAGAGAAAATCTCTAAGGGTTCACAATGTTACCAGACGAGGCCCCCTTCTCATGACACATAGATTAGACCATGACCTATAATTAGGGTCTCGTAGTCCTATTTGACAACTTTTTATAGAGGGTAATTTCGATGTTTCCTAATTTCCTAATTCTAAGCAACGTCGTTTAAGCCCCCAAATGAGCCCTTTTCCGCCTTATACAATCCTAAACCATTCCATTCCACTTCATTCTCAAAGTACCATAAGTCCAACTCCTCCAAAATACTTTATGTCCCTAAAGGTGTTCAAGTGTAAGGTGCAAGCTAGGGTTTAGTTTCCTCCACTTCCAAATCACATTTTCCTTCACCAAATTACACCAAGGTATATGGGTTTTGATTTGTGGAGACCTCTCCTTCACAAAGCTCAACCAAATCCTCTTCTTCACCTATTTTCTAGTCATGGAATGTATGGAAGTTTTATCAACTCTTTATATGATGGTAATATGAAGTACGTAATGATTTTTTATCCTTATAAATTATTATGTAATGAAATGCCATGTGAAATATAAGATTTAAGTGAGGGTTTGATGATCCCATGGCCAATTTTACTATGCTTGGGTGGGTTAACTGAAATATGCTCATGTTATTTTATTTTACTCTTCTTATGTCATTTACCCTTGAATTTAATGGTTTTAAATGTATGTATATGTACCCATCATGATTTGATTAAAGATGCATGTAAATTTTCTTATCTAATGAATGCCTTATGGCAAGATATGTATGTCACGCATGTTAAGACTATTAAGAGGGCCAACAAGTATGCTATGAGCTCATGACCATGATATAAATAACAAGATTGATGTAATGCCCTAACTTGATGCTATAAGCTATATTTTACTATGCTACTCCAAGAATGAAATCATGACATTTTGAGACTATGAATAATATCACTATAATAATGATTCAAGTATTCTGTGGGATTGTGACATAGCACTTAGAGGACCTTGGTAGTCTCCCATTGTCCCTAAACTATGTGCCACCATATTTATGATATTAGTTCCCTATATAGGCTTGAACCTACCGAAAAAGCAATGTCATAATATAAGGATATCATGTGAAACCCACTGAAAAGGATATTTTATAAGGTGGTCACACATTTCGAAAAAAGGCTATGTTGTAAGGATAGTATTTGGTCTACCTTGGCAATGTAGAACACTCCTAGTCTGGTGTGGAGTGAACATCAGGATTCCAAGGAGTAGCTCGCTTGGTCTTACATATCAGTTGTGGTCCCTTTCCATCTATGTACTATATGTTATGTGACTTGGTGATTTCTCATGCATATTTTGACTAAGGCATTGAGATTCATGACAGATTGAGCTTATATCTATTGATTATGATTATGCATATTGTTTAATTATGGCTGATGTTCTTTGATGTATTGCAGCCCACATACTTAGTACATTCCAAGTACTGAAACATATGATTTTCCTGCATGATCGAACCATGTAGGAAACTAGAGCTCCTACTCATCCTCATCCTCCATGCGGCTAGGAGGTTTGTGTGAAGATTTCTATGGATAAGTTCTCCATTTTGGTGACTATATCCACTTACTTTCATCCTTATTTAGACGCATCTATTTTTGGATACTATCTTTTGAGGGTGAGCTGAGAGATGTCTTGGCCCTTGTTCCACTCTTGCTTAGAGGTGTTGTTGGACATGGATATAGTTATATGTGTGATGAGCTTGACTCCATTATGTTTATGTACTATTAATAATGTCCCTTGGTCCTTATCCCCTTCTATGTATTGTCGCTTGTTGATGATGAGATGAAAGTCCTAAGTCCTTATCTATCCCCATAGTATGAATCATACTTACCTGCCCCTTAGATATTATTTGCTATGTGTTCATGCTAATCATCTTTCCTAGAGTATCCCCATAGCATTAGTATAAGCCCTGTCACCCTTAGAATTATGTGTTTGTTGATTAATTATGCTTCTGCAAAACCAAGGATGTGCCACGTATGTTTAAGGCATGTTTGGTGTTCCTACGGGTCCCCTATTTGTCATGTTACGACTAGGCCCTAGGTTTGGGTCCTGAAAAAGCATGGCATCAGAGTACTAGGTTTGTAAATAGTCCCCAGAAATCCAACAAACCGAGAGAAGTGGAGTCTTGTTCATGGTTTCAAAGGGCGCCACAACTACGAATAAGAGGCTATAAGGCATTTTAGGAAATGATTAACTTCTTCATACTCTATATTGTGATTTAAATTTGAATTAAGGTTTCTTATCTCTGTTGGGTGGTATTTTTATCTTTCACTTCATGCCAGCAAGAAGAATGGCCCAATAAGCTCCCACTTTTGAGGGTGAACAGGCCCCTTCGGCTCCATAAGTTCAACAAGATGAAGGAGTCACTCATGCGGAGTACCAGAAGGTGGTCACTTTATTGGCAAGGGTTATTTCTAACCAAGAATTTCAAGCTCCTCATGCTCCTATTCCCACCTCAGGGGTGAGGGATTTCACAAGGATGAACCCTCTGGAGTTTTATGGCTCCAAATTTGAAGAAGACCCCTAAGAATTCATTGATGAGGTGTAGAAGGTTCTAACGCATTATGAGGGTTAATTTTGAGGAGAAAGAGGAGCTTGATACCTATCAACTCAAGGGCCTTGCTCGAATTTGGTTTGCTCATGGAAGCTAGAGAGAGGAAATAGAGAGCCTATCTCTTGGGAAGAATTCAAATCTGCCTTCCTTAACTGCTTCTTTCTCATTGAACTAAGGGAGGCAAAAGATAACAGAATTTATGAACCTCAAGGAAGGTTCTGTGAGTGTTAGGGAGTATTCCCTTAAATTCAACAACCTCTCAAGGTATGTTTCTCAGTTAGTCGCCGACCTTAGGGCAAGGATGCAAAAGTTTGTGTCAGGGGTGTCTGACTTGATCAATGAAAAAATATTGCACCGACATGCTCACAGGATATATGGACTTGTCTCGACTCATGATTTATGCCAAGTAACTTAAAGGGGATAAAGTTAGAAAAAGGATGAAGTGGAGAGTCCAAGAGAGCTCGGTATAATGGTGGTTTCCAAGGTACTAATGGTGGTTTCCAATAAGGCTACAAGTTCCAAGGCCAAGGGTCCTCCAATGTTAAAGGCCAAAGGTTTGCTAATGATAAGGTGCCCAACCCTAGATCTCAAGGTGGAAATGGTCGGATGACCCTTCCAAGGTGCCCAAAATGTGGAAGGTATCACAATGGTGTGTGTTTCAGGAACACGAGTTATTTCTTTGGCAATGGCAGGATAGGCCAAAAAATTACGGATTATCCAAACACGGGTAAGGATGGGCTTTCTCAAGGACACGGTGCTCATGGTAACCAAAGGGAACAAGGTGTCCAACATGGAGGATCTCTGAAACGATCCCAAAAAGTGCCCAAAAATGTCCCTCGAAAGTGCCCGAAATCATAATTTTGATATATCTCAAAATCTATGCATGATATTGAAAATCCGACTTCTTATTCTTGTTAAGGGGGTAAAATTGAGAAGGAAATGGGTATTAAACTTATTTTAGAGCAAACGATCGCAATTTCATTTTTCTCAAAAATTGAATTCCAGATAGGTTTTTGCGCCCCTGGCACGGCGCACCAAGGGCGCGCCATAGTTTATTTTTTCGGGCACTTTTTCATGTCCGGTCCAAGGCTTTGGATTCTTAGGCCTAAGTGTTTCCAAACATGAAAATACCTATACTTAGTCATATTTCACGCTCATATCATTCAAAACATTCCCATATATTCATTCAAACACTTAGTCAAATATTTCACTCCTAAATTCAAGACAAACCTCATCTGGATCTTAAGCTTTACACTCAAGCTTCAAGTATCCATCTCCAATCTTCATCAAGTTGTTCTCCATAGCTAAGGTATGTGGGTTTCTTTCATGGGTTCCTTTCTCCCACAATGCCCAAACTTTCTTTTACCTAATATTGCATGATCTAAAGTTGATGTACTCATGGGTCTATTATGAATTACACTACACACTATGCTGGGATATCATGAAATCATGGTTGTTAGCACGTATTGAGCTATGAATCTAAGGTCTATTGTGGGATTTGATGAAGGGTTTTGATGTATATTACTTGAGGGTGTTACCAAGTATCTATTGATGGTTTTTATGGTTTCACATTGAATTTTCTAGAATGCTTCCACTCTTGAAATGCATCGTTATACACTAGCATTACACACCCACCAAGTGTTTGATAAAATATTCGGGTGATGATTACTTGAGAAATTGAAGGTCTAATGCATATCTTATGAGTTGAATGACTATATGATGGTGAAAGGAATGTATGTATATGATATTACTTCTATGGTGTGGGGGGAAATGACCAAGCCTCACTCAGAAGGTTGTAGGCCCGAGTAACCTTATTGAGGGGTTTGTACCTCGAATGCCTCGCTCGGGAGGTCGAAGGCCCGTGCAACCACGTTCGAGGGATTTGTAGCTTGATAACAACGTTGGAGGGTTTGTACTCCATCAACCATGTTGGGGGATTTGTACCTCATCAACCACATGAAGGGGTTTGTACCTCATGCGACTCTCCAAGGAGGTGGTAGGCCTTGGATTTGCACTAAAGTAATCTCTCCTTACATATGGATTATGTTATATATAAGCATGGGTTACTTTAATATCATTCATGCATGCCACATCGATATATGCTTATTCTTTGCCTATATTATGTATTTTGATTATGGTACTTATCACTTGTTGCATTGCATCATACATACTTAGTACATTCAAACGTACTAATGCATATTCTATGCCTACATGATGTCACCATGTAGAAATCAGAGTCACTTGAGCACCTCCATCCATGTGGCTAGTATGATTCCACTCAAGCTTGTTAGTAAGTCCTTTATTCCGGGGATGTTGCTTATGATATCATGCTATGTACTAAAACTACCTTTCTTTTATGTGAATGTTGACTATGACGGTGAGCCCGGTTGCTTGTCTTGGCCCCCGCACGTATCTATGTAGTAAAAGTATTGTTGGACATGTCATGTGTAATGTTATAAGCTTGACTCACTCTTGGCTTTTGTTGTTATGATATGAATGATGTCCCTTATCCTTGGTTATTCCTATTTCTACTCTTTGTTGCTATTTTATTGCTTCTACAACAAAGTATGTGTAATGATGTGCTAAGAGGCTTTCTTAAGGTCCCTTTGTGTTCCCCTTGCACCATGTCATGTTCAGGCCCTAGGCTCGGGTCGTGACATTCTCCATGTCACAATCACTTTAGATGAGGTGCCTGAGGTTGTTAACAGTATGTTAAAGATCCACAATTTTGATGTATATTCTTTGTTGGATTTGGGTGCCACTCTTTCTTTCATTAGTCCGTTTATTGCTAATAGGCTTCATGTGTGTCCCGACTTATCATATGAGCCCTTTAAAGTGTCTCCCCCATTGGTGAGTCTATTGTTGCTAAAAGAATCTATAGGGATTTTCCCATGTCCATATTGCATAAATTCTTACCTTATGATTTTGTTGAGCTTGAATTGGAAGATTTTGACATTATCCTTGGGATGGATTGGTTACATGTATATCATGCCCCTATTTATTGTAGAACCTGCAAAGTTAAGTTCCAATTTCTTAGTTAGCCCATCCTGGAGTGGGTAGGTTTTGATTTTCTGGTTAAGGGTAGGTTTATCTCATGCCTTAAAGAACGAGAATTAATTTTTAAGGGTTTCATATACCATCTCCTAAGGGTTGGAGATGTTGAGTTTAAAGTCCGTCTTATTGAGTTGGTTCTAGCAGTTAAAGAATTTCTTGATTTTTTCCCAATGAGCTTCCCGGTCTCTCTCCCGAAAGAGAGATAGATTTTGGTGTAGACATCCTACCTCATACACCACCTATTTCCATTCCCCCTTATTATATGGCTCTAGAAGAGTTGAAGGATCAGTTGAATAACCTTTTGGATAAGGGTTTTATTAGGATTAGCATGTCACCTTGGTGGTGTACCTGTGTTATTTGTAAGGAAGAAAGATAGCTTGCTTAAAATGTGCATCTATTACCGGCAACTTAATGAAGTCATCGTGAAGAATAAGTCTCCCTTACTAAGGATAAATGACCTGTTAGATCAACTACAAGGGGATAGTCACTTCTCAAAGATTGACCTTCATTTCGAGTATCATCAATTGAGGGTAAGGGAGTGTGATATTCCCATAATGTCCTTTTGGAATTGATTTGAGCATTTTGAGTTAGTGGTTATGTTCTTTGGCTTAACTAATGCTCCAGCAATATTCATGGATCTCAAGAATAGGGTCTTTAAACCCTACTTCAACATGTTTGTAGTGGTCTTTATTAATGATATTTTGATTTATTCCCAGAGTGAAGAAAAACTTGTGAAACATTTGGGGGTAGTGTTGCAAATGTTTAGGGAAGAAAGGTTATTTGTCATGTTTGACAAATGTGAGGTTTGGTTGAAGGAAGTTGCATTCTTAGGTCATGTGATGTTGGGTGAAGGGATTAAAGTGGATCTAAAAAAGATAAAGATGGTAAGAAATTTGCCTAGACCCTTGTCTCTAACGGATATTAGTAGTTTCTTGTGTTTGGCGAGGTACTACCAGAGATTTGTTGAGGGTTTCTCTTCAATTTCTTCTCCCTTGACAAAATTGGCTCAAAATAAGGCTAAATTTATTTGGACCGATGAATGTGAAAGGAGTTTCTAAACTTTTAAAGACAAGCTTAGATCCGCTCCTATTTTGACTCTAATGGAAGGGTTAGAAGGGCTTGTGGTGTATTGTGATGCTTCAAGAATCATCTTGGGTGTGCATTGATGCAAAATGGCAAGGTTATTACCTATGCTTCTAGGCAACTAAAAGTGCATGAGCACAATTACCCCACTCATTATCTTGAATTAGCATCCATGGTATTTGCTCTGAAGATATGGCATCACCATTTATATGGGGTTCACATAGATATGTTCACTGACCATAAGAGTGTCCAATACGTGTTCACCCAAAGTGATCTAAATCTAAGACAAAGGAGGTGGTTGGAACTTCTTAATGATTATGACATGAGTATGCATTCTCATCCGAGCAAGCTATTGTTGCGGCTGATGCTCTAACTGGAGTGTCCATGGAGTGTATGGCTCATTTTGATGCTTGCAAGAAGAAATTATCAAGAGAAGATCACCGATTGGCTAGATTGGGAGTTAGGTTGGATGAAGCTGAAAATAGAGATGTGGTGGTTGTAGATGGTTCTAAGTCTTCCTCAGTAAAAGAGGTCAAACTCAAAAAAATACCTTGACCCCATTTTGGTGGAATTGAAGTCATTGGTGAAGAATGGCAAGTTAAAAGTTTTTCCCAAGGGGGAGATAATGTCCTTAGGTACCAAGGTAGGTTATGTGTGCCCAAAACTGATACCTTGAGGGACTTGATCTTTAATGAGGCTCATAACTCCTCTTATTCCATTCACCCTGGTTTTAGCAAGATGTATAGAGATTTGATGGAAGTGTATTAGCGAGGTGGTATGAAAAGAGTCATTGCCAAATTTGTAGCTAGTTGCCACAATTGCCAACAAGTCAAAGTTGAACATCGAAGGTAAGGTGGCCTAGCACAAGATATTGTGATTCCTACTTGGAAGTGGAAAGAAATGAACATGGATTTTGTGATTGTCTTATCAAATACTAGGATGCATTTTTATTGTTATTGTTAATAGAATGACAAAGTCAACTCACTTCCTACCAGATAAAACAACTTATGGTACCGAAGATTATGCCAAGTTGTACATTTATGAGTTGTTTAGATTGCATAGGGCTCTATTGGCTATTATTTTGAATCTTAGCACTCAATTTACTTTATGCTTTTAAAGGTCTTTCCAAAGAGGCCTCAGTACTAAAATCAAGTGCGACATGACATTTCATCTACAAATGGATGTTCACGCTGAAAGGACCGTTCAAGCTCTTGGGGATATACTTAGGGCTTGTGTTTTGGAGTTCAAAGGTAGTTAGGATGAGCATCTTCCACTTATTGAGTTTTCTTGCACCCATAGCTATCACACAAATATTGGAATGGCTCCCTTTGATGCTCTACATGGTAGGTGTTATAGATCCCTAGTTGGACAGTTTGAAGTGGGTATGATGGCTTTGTTATGTCCTGATTTGGTTATGGAAGCTTTGGAGATAAGGGAACGGTTGAAGATGGATCAAAGTAGGCAAAAGTCCTACTCCGATGTGAGAGGAAGGGATCTTGAGTTTGGAGTTGATGATTGGATGTATTTGAAGGTCTCACCCATGAAGAGTGTTATCCGGTTTGGCAAGAAGGGCAAGTTGAGCCTTATGTATGTAGGGCCTTATTGGATCTTAAGATGTGTTGGTAAATTTGTGCACGAATTAGATTTTCCCATAGAGATGAGCATGGTTCATCCATCTTCCATGTCTCCATGTTGAGGAAGTGTGTTGGAGACCCTAGTTTATTTTTCCCTTAAAGGTGGTGAATGTCGAAAAGAATTTGACTTATGAGAAAGTTCCGGTGGAAATCTTCGATAGGTAAGTGAAGAGGATAGAATTTGAACCTAGTTTCTCTACCTCTTCACTTGCCTATCCAAGATTTCCACCAAAACTTCCTCATAAGCCAAATTCTCTTCAACATTCACCACCTCTAGGGGAACAATGGAATAAGGGTCTCCAACACACTTCCTTAACATAGAGACATGGAAGACCAGATGGATAATGTCATGACCCAGCCCTAGGGCCTAGACATGACACAGCGAATGGGAACCCGAAAGTCCCCAAACAAGGCTCAAGCTACCAAAATTTGTATCATTAGTTCGGAAGAGGACATAAGTAAACCCATAGTTCTACAGGGCAGGAAAGTAGGACTCACTCTATAGGGGAAATTCGGGACTTAGGATCATCCCATCACAACATATAGCCAAGCCATATATCACATAACCAACTCACATAACGATAGTCAAAGATAAACAACCCATAATATAGACTTAAGTCATAACACTTTGCATAAAATGTAAGGAGGTTTACAAGGTGTCCAACAATGCCTCAACATAGATAGGTCAGGGGCCAAGACATTCCCGAGATCGGCCTTAATGCATAAAGAAATGAAAGTGTCAAAGGTAGATAGAAGGTTAGTCGTCCTTGCAAGATAGGACTCACCACTACAAATAAAATTGGAATCCAAGCTAAGCGTCAAACGATAGATGATCAAAGTCCTTGGTCCCTACATGGTGAAATCATGTAGGCAAGAGCATGTGTTAGTATGTTTGAATGTACTAAGTATGGGGGAAGCAATGCATGAACTTACCAAAACCTGCATATCTAAGTTATATGATAAAGGCACATAATATAAAAAGAATCGAATATCAAAGGATGTCATATAACAAGATGCTCTGAAATTTATGATGCATGAAATGCAAATTATTCTCATATATATATATAGGGGATGTGACCTTAATCGACATGAGTTAGACCAAGTGAGCTATTACTTTAAATCCCGATGAAATTCCTTTATCGGTAAAAAGGTGGTCTACTTACCAAAGGTAAACCATACTTCACCTTAGGGACAACTCCTATTTCGTATGAAGCAACCTTCCTAACGGGACAACTCCCATTTCGGATAGGATTTTCACATATACCATATCAAGTCACATCATATCATGTCATCTCCTTACAGGACAACACCCATTTTGGAGGCATCTTTCCTTACAGGACAACTCTCACTTTGGAAAGGAAAACCTATGCTAGGCATATAGCTCGAGAGGAACCTCCTCCCATCAGTGCTAAGTCGTCATCCCACAAGAATACATATACGTATATATATACATGCTTCAAAACAAAATATTCTCTTCTAAGATCATTTCAATGCATCCTTAATCTTTAAAGCCAAATACCATTCATAATAATTCATACTTAGGCTCAAATGCAAAAATTGTAGTTTATAGTCATAGTACTTATGCGTAGGAATACCCCATTCATATACAAGATAGTACAAGAACCCAAAATGCTCAAAGAGTCATAATCAATAGACATATGTGTCATCACATTCTTGTCATAGCCAATATCATATTAAAATCATATCATAAAACATAATTGGGTTTAACCCATATCATACAACAACAACAACATACCCAGTATATCCCACAAGTGGGGTCTGGGGAGGGTAGATTGTACGGAGACCTTACCGCTACCTCATAGAAGTAGAGAGGTTGTTTCCTATAACCCATATCATAATTTCTCAAAAATAGTCCAATACCATGAATGCAAATGCTATGAATGACATGAGGAAGCCATGGGTTATTGGGATTAAATCTAAAATCAACAATACAATGTGAAATTGAAGTAAATACACCATTGAATCCATATTTAAATCCAACATAAGATCACCCATGCATAAACAAGTCTTAAAAAGGGACATGCATATTCATAATTCCATAAACCCAATATAATTCATCATTTTATAATTGAAACAAACTTAAAATCGCTAAATAAAAATAACCCATATAGTATTTGAATTTAAGGAATCACATTATTCAAAACCCCAATTCAAAGTAAGCTAGAAATTCATGAAATTACTTGAAAATAATTTGGGTCTCCTTGATTGGAAGGTAATCAAGGAACCCACATACCTTCACTAAGATAAAGAAACCCCAAAGAATTTTGAAGATGATTTGAATTTCTTAGCCCCCAAGTTGAAATTCTTAAGAGTTCATTTGAGAGTTGTTTTGAGAGAGTTCAAAATTATGAGGGATGAGTTTGAATGTTTGAAATAGGTTTTAGGTCTTTATATGACCATAGAATAGCATAGGAATCCCTAAAAGACCAATAGAAATAACCAGAATTGCATAAATGTCGTTAATGAATCGAAGGAAAAATTCACCGGAAGTCATTTGACTTGAGGCCAAACGGCCTGTGTGGAATCCCTCGTACGTGTAAAGTGCCGGTGAAACAACACCTAAAAAAGTTTCTGGAAATTTTGATCTTGAACCAACACTTAAAAGTTTTCACATGAGTCCACCAAATGGGTACCTTTCATGAGCCATGTGAAGCCACACGGTCCGTGTGGTGCTCCCGTCTCCCCAAACTTAGGAAATTTTCATGAAAATTTACGAGACGGTGATTCTACATTTAGAATATTTTCACTACGGAGGCTTCACGAAGAGCATCATGAAATATCTCATGCCATATGACCCATTTGACTGGGCGTATGGCATCACTTAGCCCCAATGGTGGGGTTTTTAAACTTGAGCCACCCCATAGCTCCTCCACATGATCCGTGGAGTATCATATGGCTAATGTGGGGTGCCAGTGAGCTGTGCCTTAGCTTGCAACACCACCGCAAGGCCAACATCAAAGATTTGAGGCCAAGTGTGGTCTCACTTGAGGCCACACAGCTCGCGTTACCTCACACTGGCCGTATGGTCTCTCTTGAGACAACACTTGGTCCAAATTTTTTCCGAAACGAGATTTCTCAAGGTCCAACAAGATCGTACGATATTCGGGTCATTATATCATTTCCCCTTTGGGAACATTCTTCTTCGAATGTGCAAGAGCAAGGCTTAAAAGGCTTGAATTAGAACACAAAACTTCCAAACACAATATATCATTTGAAAATCATAAAGCCATTAAATCTCTTGTCGAAACGAATTAAAATCATCAAAACATCAGAAAAACCATTTTAATGCACATGTAAGCATGTCATGCCATGAGGCTCAAGAATGAAAAAATTGTGACCTATCAGAGAAGGAAGAACCTAATACCTTAGGCTTGATTACATTAGAAAAGATGGGGATATCTCTTTATCATGTCCAACTCTGCCTCCTATGCTCCACTTGTTGGTTCCTCCAAAGCATCTTCACCAATGCCACATGCTTGTTACGAAGTTAGTTCACTTTTCTATTAAAAATCTCTACTGGCACTTCCTCATAAGACAAGTTCTCTTCCACCTCAATACCCTCCAAAGGTACAATAGTGCTAGGATCACCAACTATCTTTCTCCACATGAACACATGGAAGACTGGGTGAATAGAGCTCAAATTCGGGGGAATCTCCACTTTATACGCCACATTCCCAATCTGCTCAATAACTTCAAAAGGGCCTACTTAGGGGACTTAGCTTCCCTTTTTCCCAAAACTCATCACTCCCTTCATTGGTGACACTTTCACAAACACCCAATCCCCAACTTGGAATTCAAGATCCCTCTTCCTAACATCCAAATAGGACTTTTGGCAACTTTGGGCCATCTTCAACTCTCTCTAATCAACTTCAGTTTTTTCAAAACCACCATCACCAAGTCGCGGACAATCACAGCCACCTCCCCCAACTCAAACCACCCCACTGGAGACCCACACATCCTACTATACAAGGTCTCAAACAGTCCTATACTAATGGTGGCATGGAAGCTATTATTATAAGCAAACTCGATGAATGGAAGATGGTCATCCCAATTACCCTTGAACTCCAACACACAAGCCCTCAGCATATCCTCCAAGGTTTGAATTGTCCTCTCGGCTTGTCTATCGGTTTGGGGAAGAAAGACGGTGCACAACTTGACCATAGTACTAAGTCCCTTTTGAAACAACCTCCAAAAGTATGAAATGAATCGGGTAACCCAATCTTATATGATAGACCTAAGCACACCATGCAAGCTTACCAACTCTCGGATGTATGACCTTGCATAGTCTTCAGCACCAAAAATAGTCTTAACCGGTAAGTAATGAGCCAATTTAGTCATCCGGTCGATGATCACCCAAATAGAGTCAAATTTTTTCTGAGTTCGAGGTAACCCAGCCACATAGTCCGTATTTATATCTTCCCACTCCCAAGTAAGGATCTCAATGTCTTTAGCAAACCCACAGTGCCTTTGATTCTCCACCTTCACTTGTTGACAATTTGGGTATTCAGATAAAAACTTGGATATGTCCCTCTTCATACAATGCCACCAATACACCTTTTTCAAATCCCGATACATCTTGGTAGACCTGGGTGAAATAGTATAATAAGAATTGTGGGCTTCGCTCATGATCACTAAATTAAGGCCATCCACATCCAAAACACATAACTGGTCTTGATACCGAAGTACACTATCACCCTCTTATGGGTAAACCTCAATATTTTTATCAGCAACCAATTTCATCAATTCAACTAAAGATGGATCTAGATCTTGGTTAGCCTTCACATCAGTAACCACCGAGGTTTCGGCCTCATTCTGAACATATATACCACCATCATTGGAATGAGCCACTCTAACACCCAATCTAGCCAAGTGGTGGACATCCCTCGCCAACGCCTTCTTCCCCTCCTCAACATGATCCAAACTTCCCATGGATAGCCTACTAAGAGCATCAGCTACCACATTCGCCTTGTCAGGCTGATATAAAACACTCATGTCATAATCTTTTAAAAGCCCCAATCATCTCCTTTGCCTCAAGTTAAGTTCCCTTTGAGTGAACAGATATTGAAAGATCTTATGATTAGATAAAACATCAACATGTACCCCGTAAAAGTAGTGCCTCCAAATTTTCAAAACAAAGACTACCGTCGCTAACTAAAGGTCATGAGTTGGGTAGTTATGCTCATGTACCTTCAATTGCCTTGATGCATAAGCTATCACTTTACCATGTTGTGTAAGTACACAACCCAACCCAATTCGAGAAGCATCACAATATACCACAAACCTATCCATATCATTTGGTAGAGTCAAAATCGGAGCCGATGTAAGTCGATCCATCAAAGTTGGGAAACTCCTTTCGCACTTGTCTGACTACACAAACTTAGCCTTTTTGAGTCAACTTAGCAAATGGAGATGCAATAGATGAGAACCCCTCAATGAACCTTTTATAATAACCCGCTAACCCAAGGAAGCTTCAAATGTCCGAAGGAGTCAACAATCTAGGTCAATTCTTTACGACCTCAGTCTCTTCATATCCACCTTTATACCATCACTAGACACCACATGACCCTGAAAAGCAACATCACCCAACCATAACTCACATTTGCTAAATTTGGCATAAAACTTCTTCTCCCTTAAGGTTTGCAAAATAAACCTCAAATGATCCATATGCTCTCGCTCACTTCGGGAATAGATGAGAATATCATCAATCAAGACAACCACAAAACCATCAAGGAATGGCTTAAACACTTGATTCATAAGATCCATAAATATGGTCGGAGAATTAGTTAGGACAAACAACATCACCACATACTCAAAGTGCCCATAACTTGTCCAAAAGGCCATCTTGGCAATATCACACTCTCTAACCTATAATTGATGATACCCTAAACGAAGGTCAATCTAAGAAAAGTAAATATGCTCTTTGAAGTTGATAAAATAGATCATCAATTCTAGGCAACTGATAATTATTCTTAATGGTCATCTTATTCAATTGCCTATAGTTGATACATATCCAAAGAGACCCATTTTTCTTCCTTACAAATAACACCGGAGCACCCTATGGAGATATACTTGGTTTAATGAAACCCTTCTCTAAAAAATCTCTCAATTGATCCTTCATTTCAGCCGATGCCATGCAATAAGGAGGAATAGAGATAGGTTAAGTATTCGGAAGAACATCTATGCCAAAGACTACTTCCTTTTAGGGAGGAATACCGAGCAAGTCTTCGGGGAACACGTCCGAAAACTCATTCACCACCAGAACTGACTCAAGAGTAGGTAATTTAGAGTCCACATCCTTAAACCTCATAATGTGATATATACACCCCTTGGAGGTTATCTTTCTATCTTTAAGGTAGGAAATAAATCAAACCGACCCTTAATAGTGGAGTCACTACTCTTCTATTCAAGAACAGGCTCAGCGGGAGGTTGAAACTTAACCTTCTGGGTTTTACAATCTATAGAGGTATGTGGTGCATGCAACCAATCCATCCTAAGAATCACATCAAAAACATACATTCCAAGATCCACAAGATCACACAGGAATACCTTATGCAACATAGAAATAGGACAACCACGATAGATTTTATATGCAAAAAAAGATTCACCTACGGGAGTATAAACTAAAGATCCCTCAAAATTTTAGGACTCAAACCAAATTTAACAGCCAATAGAGGAGACACAAAAGAAAAGTTTGCACCCAGATTAAGCAATCCATAAACATCAAAATCAATGACTTTTAACGTACCAGTCACAACATCCGGAGCCTCCTCAATTTCTTGTCGTGCATTAAGGGCATAGAACCTATTGTTTCTCAGAGTAACAGCTTGAGGAACACTTTGATTACCTTGCCCACCCTGAGTCGCCTGACCTTGACCTTTCTGAAGGTTCTTGGGATAATCGACAACTTTGTGATTCTTATCGCCACACCCAAAGTAGGCACCCAATTCTCTCTAACAAGGGTTTGTGTGGGGCTTCCTACACTTATCACATAGAGGATATCCCTGACCACCACCAACCGATGTCCTAGGAGGAGGCACCCTAACATTAGTAACCGAGCACCCAAACCTTGGCCCTGTTGGAAGTGACCAAAACCACCACCCTGAGAGCCGGACAACCCACCATCAAAATGGGCCCTCTTAGGATCATGCACTCTCCTTCCCTTGAGGTTCTCCCCATCGATTTGTTCGACATAAAGCATAAGTCTAGAGATAACCTTCCTAAATAACCTTCCTAGTATTCCTCCCGAAAGGGAAATAAATTTTGGTATAGACCTCCCCGATACTCAACCTATCTCCCTTCCCCCTTACCGTATGGTCCTGGCAGAGTTGAAGAAGTTAAAGGAACAATTGAAAGATTTTATTGCAGAAGGGATTTAGTAGACCTAGTCAATCACCTTAGGATGTTCCAGTGTTATTTGTGAAGAAGGATGGGTCACTTAAATGTGCATTGACTACCGGCAACTCAATAGGGTCACCATCAAGAATAGGTATCCTCTTCCAAGGATTGATGACTTGTTTGACCAATTGCAGGGGGATAGCTTCTTTTCTAAGATTGACTTTCAATCCAGGTATCATCAAGAGAGTGTGATATTCCCAAGATGTCCTTCTAGACTAGATATAGGCATTATGAGTTTGTTGTGATGTCGTTTGGGTTGACTAATGCATTGGCCATCTTCATGGACCTAATGAATAGGGCCTTCAAACCTTACCTTGATTACTTTGTTGTGGTCCTCAAAGATGATATTTTGATCGATTCACATATCAGGGAGGAGCACATGGGGCATTTGAGGGTTGTGTTGCAAATATTGAGGGAGGAGAAATTGTACGCCAAATATGACAAGTGTGAATTTTGGATGA
This sequence comes from Solanum clarkiae, assembly GCA_011800125.2. NCBI lineage: Eukaryota > Viridiplantae > Streptophyta > Magnoliopsida > Solanales > Solanaceae > Solanum > Solanum clarkiae. Next base: position 8,838 of record JAABOM020080106.1, on the reverse strand, counting down.
AGGAGGTTGCATTCTTAGGTCATGTGATGCCAGGGGATGGTATAAAAGTGAATCCTAAGAAAACCGATGTGATTAGAAATTGGCCGAGACCATTGACCCCGTCGGATATTAGCATCTTCTTAGGCTTAGATGGTTATTATATAAGGTTTGTGAATAGGTTCTCCTCCACTGCTTCCCCTATGACAAATTGACTCAAAAGAAGGTTAAGTTTGTGTGGACCGATGAATGTGAGAGGAGCTTCAAAAATTTAAAGACAAGCTTGTATCCGCTCCTATGTTGTCACTATCGAATGGACTTAAGGGATTTGTGGTGTATTGTGATGTTTCCCAGGTTGGTTTGGGTTGTTTGTTGATGCAAAATGGTAAGGTCATAGCTTACGCTTCTAGACAACTCAAGGTACATGAAAGGAACTACTCTACCCATGATCTAGAGTTAGCTGCCGTTGTGTTTGCATTAAAGATTAGGCATCACTACTTGTATGGGGTGCATATGGATATATTCACCAATCACAAAAGCCTCCAATATGTATTCACTCAAAATGATCTCAACTTGAGGCAAAGAAGATGGTTAGAACTTCTTAAAGATTATGATATAAGTGTGCAATATCATCCAGGTAAGGCAAATGTGGTGGCGGATGCTGTGAGTAGGGTGTTTATGGGTAGCCTAGCCCATGTTGATGGTGGTGATAAGGAGATTGCTACGAAGCTGCATCAATTGGCTAGATTGGGGGTTAGGTTGGAAGAGGTTAGTGATGATGGTGTTGTTGTTGTTGTTGTTGTTGATTTGTCTAAGTCTTCATTGATTGATGAGGTGATAGCAATACGTGATCTTGACTCCTCCTTGCTTGAATTCAAGGCCTTGGGGAAAGAGGGAAAAGTGGAGGTTTTCTCCCAAAATGTATATAGGGCCCTTAGGTACCAAGGTAGGTTGTGTGTGCCTTGTGTTGATGGTTTGAGGAAGAAGATCATTGATGAGGCCCACAATTCTTCTTATTCTATCCACCCCGGTTCCACCAAAATGTATAGAGACTTGATGGATGTGTATTGGTGGAGAGGCATGAAGAGGGACATTGCCTAATTTATTTCCGGTTACCATAGTTGTCAACAAGTCAAGGCCGATGATCGAAGGCCAGGTGGCCAACCAAACATATAGAGATTCCCACTTGGAAGTGGGAGGTGATTAATATGGATTTTATGGTTGGATTTCCCAAGACTAGGAAGGAATTTGATTCCGTTTGGGTTATAGTTGATAGGATGATGAACTTGACTTACTTTTTACCGGTTAAGACTACATATGGGGCCGAAGAGTATGCAAGATTGTACATCCATGAGTTAGTGAGGTTGCATAGGGTTCCTTTGTCCATCATATCAGATCGTGGTGCACAATTCACTTCACACTTTTACAGGTCTTTCCAAAGGGGTCTTGGTATACCTTAGTACGGCCTTTCACCCTCAAATGGATGGCCAAGATGAATGGACGATTCAAACCCTTGAAGATATTCTTAGGGCATATGTATTGGAGTTGAGGGGTAATTGGGATGACCGTTTTCCTTTGATTGAGTTTGAATACAACAATAGCAATCAGACTAGCATCGGTATGTCTCCTTTTAAGGCTTTTTATGAGAGACGTTGTAGATTACTGGTTGGTTGGTTTGAAGTTGGAGAGGTGGCTTTATTGGGACCATAACCAGTCATGGATGCTCTTGAGAACTTTATAATGATTAGGGAGAGACTGAAGACAGCCCAAAGTCGTTAAAATCATATGCCGATATGAGAAGAAGGGACTTTGAATTTAAAGTGGCTGATTGGGTTTATTTGAAAGTTTCTCCAATGAAAGGTGTGGTCCATTTTTGTAGAAAAGGGAAGTTGAGTCCAAGGTATGTTGGTCCTTATGAGGTCTTGAGGAGGATTGGCAAGGTAGCTTATGAATTGGAGTTTCCTAGTGAAATGGATTTGGTTCATCCAGTGTTCTATGTCTCTATGTTGAGAAAATGTGTTGAGATCCTAATTCTATTGTGCCTCTTCATGTTGTGAGTGTTGTGGAGGATAACTTGACTTATGAGGAGACTCTGGTTTAGATTTTGGATAGGTAAGTGAAGAGATTGAGGAACAAGGAGGTGGCATCCGTTAAGGACCTTTGGAGGAACCAACAAGTTGAAAGTGCGACTTGGGAGGCCAAAGCGGACATGCAAAAGCGGTATCCTTACCTTTTCCACTCCACTCAAGCCTAAGGTACCTATTCAAAGTCCCCTATATGATTTCAAGTTTTGTATTTCAGCCCCTATGTTATTCATATGCATTCATGTTTAAGTTGGAAAGTTTATGATGATTTTACACTTATGTTGAGAATTTGAAAATGGTGTTTTAAATGTAATGATGCATTCTTATTGGGGATGATTTGTTTATGATCACTCTTGTCTTGTACGTCTCTTTTACATTCAGTGACGAATGTTCCCAGTGTGGAGATATTGAAATGACCCCAAAAAGTGCCCAAAAATGTGCCTCGTTATGCCCGAAATTTTAAATTCCATATATCTGAAAATTCATGCGCGGTAACAAAAATATGACTTGATATTTTGGTTCAGGGGGTCAAATTTAGGGGGAAAAGAGTCTAACCCCGATTTAAGAGCAAAAGATTAGCAATTGTGATTTTTCAAGTGACAAATTCAAGTGAGCTTTCCACGCCCCTGGCGCGACGCACGTCCTCTCCGAGACTCGGAGAGGTGTATTTTTTTGTCCAATGATTTTCAATGTGGTCCAAGACTTTTAAGTTTTGGGACTAACTATTCGCAAAGGTGTTTTTACCTATACTTAGTCTTATTTCACCCTCATATCATCCTAAACATTTCTCAATACTCACACAAACACTTAGCCATATTCTCACTCCCCAAATTCAAGTCTCAAACCCTCATCCGGAACTAAAGTTTTCGTTCAAGGTTCTTCTTCAAGCTTCAAGTCTCCATCTTCAATCTTCATCAAGTTCATCTCCAAGCTAAGTTATGTAGGTTTCTTTCATGTGTTCCTTCCACCCATGATACCCAAGCCTCCTTTTACTCAAATTGCATAATTTAAAGTTGATTTACAAATGGGTTTTACTTATTATGAAATTCATTGCAGTTATGTTAAGGCTATGTGAAATTATGTTTATTTTGCTATGTTTTAAGTTATAAATCTTTGATCTATTGTAAGATTTGAGGAGGGATTTTGATGTATGTTACTTGAGGGTGTTTCAAGGTATTGATTGATGGTTTTACAATGGATTTTCTTGCATGATTTCATCTCTATATTTCATGGTTCTATACTAGCATTACGCACCCTCTAAGTGTTTGATGAAATATCTAGATGTGGTTTCGTGAGGAATTAAAGGTCTAAAGCATGAGATATGATATGATTGACTATATGATTATCAAATGAGCTTATGTATTTGCTAAATTCTATATAAAGTGTTGAATTAGACCATGCCCAATCCAGGGGGACTAAGAACCCGGATAACCTAGATAGGGGTTTGTACTCATCAACCTATTGAAGGGTTTGTACTTCTCCTCCTAGTGATGGGGAAGCATCATCACTAACCTAGATGGGGGTTTGTACTCATGAACCTAGTGAAAGGTTTGTACTTCTCCACCGGGGTGACGGGGCGGCATCGTCACTAACCTAGTGAGGGGTTGTACCTCACCACCTAAGTAATGGGGCGGCATCCTCACTAACCTACCAAGGGGTTTGTACTTTGAAAATCTAGCTTGGTCTCTTCTACACATATGATATCCTATATGAGCATGATCTACTTAAGCATGTTTACTTATGCTTTGATATACATGCCATATTGTTATATTATGTTTATTGCCTAATGTTACATATTTTGTCTATGATGCCTAATTCTTATTGCATTGCATCCTACATACTTAGTACATTCAAATGTACTAATGCATACTCTTGCCTATATGATATCACCATGTAGGAACCGGTGCCCAAGTTGATCATCCTCTTCCTCTACGTGGCTAGTTTGATACCACTCAAGCTAGTTGATGAGTCCTCCACTTAGGAGACCGTAGTCTATGTTACTCTTATTATGTATTGAGACATTCTTCTTTATATTCTATTTTGACTGTGAGGGTGAGCCCAGTTCTTTGTCTTGGTCCCCGCTCTTATCTATGTATTAGAGGTATTTGTTGGACATGTTATATATCTATGCTTAGAGCCTTAACTCTATTGTTCTTGATGTCTATGATACAGAAGTTCTTCCCTTACCCCCGGTTGTTCTGCTTTATTATCTCTTGATATTTGTCCTAATGCTTTTGTGACCAAGGATGTGGAATGATGTTCTAAGAGGCTTGCTTGGAGTCCCTTCGGGTTCCCCTTGCTTCGTGTCACATCTAGGCCCTAGGCTTGGGCCGTGATAGATACTTAAGCTTATTTCATCCTTATATCATCCTTAACTTTCCCCAATATCCTCTCAAACACTTAGTCATATTTCACCCTAAATTCAAGTCCCAAAACTCAATACCAATCTTAAGGATTTCATCAAGGATTTCATTCAAGCTTCAACTCTCCATCTTCAATCTTTCTCAAGCTCATCTCCAAAGCTAAGGTATGTGGGTTCCTTTCATGGGTTCCTTTCACCTATCATACACAAGCTTTTTTTTACTCAAAAATTGCATGATTTGAAGTTGAATTATTCATGGGTCTTATCTATTATGAAAATCACTGCACAACTATGTTGGGTTTTATGAAATTATGACTGTTTTGCTATGTGTTGGGGTATGAAACTAAGATCTATTATGAGGTTTGATGAAGGGTTTTGAGTTTCTTGAGGGTATTACCAAGTATCTATTAAAGGTTTTACATTGAATTTACTAGCATGGTTTTACTCTTGAATTGCAAATTTTTTTCACTAGTACTACACACCTTTTAAATATTTGATAAAATGTCCGAATGTGGTTTCTTGAGGAATTGAAGATCCAAAGCATGTCTTATGAGTTGAATGACTTTATGATGATGAAATGATATTTGTATGAGTTATGTTTATGAGAAGTATCTATATTATCATAAGATGATTGCCTTGGTGGAGGGTCTGATGTCCATCAACCATTATTAAGGGGTTGATACCTTGATCACCTAATTGGAGGGTGTGATCTCCATTAATTGATAAGGGGTTTATACCTTAACCACCTAATTGGAGGGTGTGATGTCCATTAACTGGCAATGGGTTGATACATTGGCCACCTAAATAGAGAGTGGGATGTCTATTAACTATTATTGAGGGATTGATTCCTTGGCCACCTAGATGAAGGGTGTGATGTTCATCTATCGATTAAGGGGTATATACCTTGATCACCCTCCAAAAGGGTTCCTAACCTCAGATTCTAAGCACTAGTTACTTGGTCTATGATGATGGTCTCCTTCTACTTATGTATTATGATCTATATAAGCATGATTTTACTTCAAGCATCATTCATACATGTCATATCATTACTATGCTATTGTCTATGTTTATGCATTTTGATTATGTCGCCTATCTCTTGTTGCATTGAATCCTATATACTTAGTACATTCAAACATACTAACACATACTATATGCTCTCCATTTGGCCATCATCCTCTTCTACGTGGCTAGTGGCTTCCATTCAAGCTAGTTGGTGAGTCCTCATGTCCGAGGGCAATATCTATGTTCTTATGCTATGTATTGAACACTATCATTTATTTTTGGTATACTTTGACTATGAGGATGAGCCCGATTGCTTGTTTTGGCCCCTGCTAAGTTCTATGTTAGAAGTGTTATTGGAAAAATATGTATTATGCTTGAGCTTTGGCTCACTTATGATATTCAAGCTATTTAAATATAATTCTCTCTCCATTAGTCCCAATTTCCCCTTGTTTATGTTTCTTATAATGGATTATCTTGCTTCTGCGACCAAGGTTGTGTGATGATATTCTATGAGTCTTGGTTGGGGTTCCTTTGAGTTCTCCATTCGCCGATCATGTCTAGGCCCTAGGCTTGGGTCATGACAGATAGCTTGAAATCCCTTTTCAAACCTCATAATAGATTATAGTTTCATAAATCAAAACATGCATAGTCAGAATAGACAAACCCTCTCATAGTATAAGCTTGAAATAGGTAGACATGTGTTTCCAATCATCATTTCATAAAACCTCGACACAATTTTTAATCGTAACTTATAATAAATAATACCCATAAGTAATACAACTTGAAAACATTCTACTTTCATAAAAAGGAAGGTTGGGCACCACGGGTGAAAGGACCCAATGGTTGAAACTCACATACCTTGAATTTGGGGATTTTCTTGATGTAGATTTGAATGAGAACTTGAAGCTTGAATGAAGTTCTTGTGATCCAAAATTAAGATTGGGATACTTGAATTTGGATGGAAGATTTGGTCAAGTGTTAGAGAGGGTTTTAAGAAGTCATTGAGTGATATAGAGTTGAAAAATGGCTAAGTATAGGTATTTTTATCCATAAAAGGCTATGGGGCTATGACCCAAAGGCCCTTGGGTTGGAACAGATTTTTAGAAAAAAAACAACACTGATCCGTGCCCCTTTGACAAACACTTAGACAATTATTTCACTCAAAATCAAGGGTCCCAAACTCATTCCGGATCTTAAGGAATTTACTCAAGCTTCAAGTCTCCATTCAAATCTTCTTCAAGAAAACCTTCAAAGTTAAGGTGTGTATTTCAACTATTGGGTCCTTCTATCCATGGCTCCCAAGCTTCATTTTTACTTAAATTACATGTTTCTACATTGATTTACTTATGGGTCTTTTTATTATGAATTTAACTATGAACTATGTTGATATTTTGTAAGAGTGACTATTTAAGCATGTTTTGAGCTATGAATCTATGATCTATTTGGAGATTTGATGAAGGGTTTCAAGGTATATCACAAGAGGGTATTACCAAGTGTTGGTGGGTTGATTTACTTCTAGTTTTCTTTCATGATTTCACTCTTTAATTACGTGGTTTACACTAGCATTACACAGCCACCAAGTATTTGATAAAATGTCTGGTTTAAGGTTCTTGAGCTATTGATGATCCATTGCATGCCCTATGACTTGAATGGCTTTATGATGATAAAAGGAAGGTATATATATGTTTATTTGATGAAAGGTATCTTTAGTGTTGCAAGTTGACCATAACCAAGTTGAGGGGTTGGTACCTCAAACACCTTGATGGAAGGTGGTAGACCTATTAACCAAGTTGAGGGGTTGGTACCTCAAGCATCTTGATGTGAGGTGATAACCCAAATAACCAAGTTGAGGAGTTGGTACCTCAAACACCTTGATGGGAGGTGGTAAACCCATTAACAATGTTGAGGGGTTGATACCTCAAACACATCCAACGGGTGGTTTACCGTGGATTCCAAGTCCTAAGTGTCTTGGTTTATGAAGATGGTCTCTTCCTTCACATGTAATACATTCTATATAACCATGTTTTACTTCAAGCATCATTCATGCATGCCATATTGCTATTATGTTCATTCAATTTCTATTATGCATTTCAATTATGTTGCTTATCCCTTGTTGCATTGTATCTTACATACTTAGTACATTCAAATATACTAACGCATACTCTATGCCTACATGATGTTACCGTGTAGGACCTGGAGCCCCACTTGATCTTCTTCCTTCTCCACGTGGCTAGTACGACCTTCAAAGCAAGCTTGATGAGTTCTCAACTTCGAGGACGTATTTCTCTTGATTTCATGTTATGTATAGACTCTTTCTATGTTGAATACTTATGACTATGAGGGTGATCTAGGAGATTATCTTGGCCCCCACTCCTATCTTTGTATTAGAGGTGTTTTTGGAACATTATGATGTATTAATGCTATGATCTCAACTTTCTATGTTTCTATGGTATGAAAGATGTCCTTTAGCCCTGTATTTCCCATTTTTCTTTCTATTGTGATCGTATAAATTGCTTCCGTGACCAAGGATGTGTACTAATATGCTAAGGGGATTGTTTGGGGTCCATTCGGGTTCCCCATTCCCCATTTCACGTCTAGACCCTAGGTTCGGGTCATGACATCCTCCACATGATCCCTAGAGTGTCACACAGCTCATGTAGGGTGCCAATGAGGTGTGCCTTAGCTTGCAACACCAACCCAAGGCCAACACTCAAGATTTGAGGCCACACGGCTCGCGACCTCACACTGGCCGTGTGGTCTCTCTAGAGACAACACTTGGCCCAAACCCGAAATGAGATTTCTCAAGGTCCAACAATGTCGTATGATATCCCGATCATTACAGGATCATTCTCATCTTCATGGGAAACTCTAATTCATATGCAACTTTACCAACATGTATCAAGATCCGGTAAGACCCTACACACCTAGGGCTTAACTTTCCCTTCTTGCCAAATCGTACTACACCGTTCACAAGTGAAACCTTCAAGTACACCAAATCATCAACTTTAAGTTCAAGGTCTCTTCTTCTAGTGTCGACATGGGACTTTTTCTAACTTTGAGCTATCTTCAATCTTTACCTTATCATACTCACTTTATTAAAAGCTTTCATAACTAAATCCGAACCTAACAAAGCCATCTCCCCCACTTCAAACCACCCAACCAAGGATCTACAATGCCTACCATATAGAGCTTCAAAGGGAGTCATTCCGATGCTAAAGTAATAGCTATTATTATAAGCAAACTCAATAAGTGGAAGATGTTCATCCTAACTACCTTAAATTCCAAGACATAAGCCCTAAGCACACCCTCAATGTTTTGAATGGTTCTCTCGAACTGATTTGTAACACCCCACACCTTACCATACTAATACTATACAAATGAAATATGACATGATTTGGTTAAACTAGCGCAAGT
>JAABOM020080080.1:0-32288 GCA_011800125.2 Solanum clarkiae | reverse complement strand
GGTAAATTCATAGTAGTAATTATCTATTGGCATATACATTATTGTTAGAGTTGTTTTCAATGTTTTGATCAAAACTTGGGTACCCTAAAATTTTTTTGAGGTTGTGAGTATTGATGCATTAATACATTTTTGAGTATTTGGTTCTGATCTTGTAAAGGTAAGCTGAGACTGAAAGCATGACCTATGAGTCTATACTCAATTGTGGATGCAATTGTCATGTGTGTTGTGAGCTTATTTTGCTGCATTCATGCTTCTTCTATGGACCCAGGACTTGTCTTGTTACTCTAAAAGTTGGTTTGGTGATATGGTGGATATGGAAAGGACCTTAGTCCTTTGTTCTTTGAGTAAAACTACTTTTAGCCTAAAATACCCAAATTTTTTAGCTTATCATGTACTCATTCTTTCTTGATACCTTGCTAGCTTAACCTTATCTGATGACATACCTTGATATTTCCCCTGGTCTATCCTTGAACATGCGAACCTTGATTGAGGCCAAAGTCCTAAGTTGAGGGTGGCTACAGTTGGTGGCACTAGTTTGAGGCATAGATATTGTGTACTTCACTTGAGGCTAAAAGCCTAAGTTGGGGGTGACCCTTATTGTCGTAAAGTAAAAGTGATATGGTGGTTAGTTGAAAAATCAAGAAAGAAATGAAAAAGCATGAACAAAGTGAAGGAAAAGAAGAAAAGTGCCTTTATTTGAGAGCAAAATGAGTTTGAAATCAAGGCATAGCTAAAAAGAGAAAAAAAGCATTCGAGAAAAGTTCAAAGCAAGTGAACAAGGAGGGATTAATGAAAATAGGGTTGGATTATGAAAGCAAAAAGTATTGGTAAACATGATTCAAGGATAGCTTTTAGTCACTACTTGCCCAAAATGCCGCACCAAAGCACCTTGAGCCTATGTTACAAGCCTTTAAGTCCTAAAGTGATCCAACTCCACTCTATCACCAAGCCAAAAGATGAGTAGAGAGGCAAGCCTATAGTGTTAGTCAGTATGCACTGAATTTCAATTGTGAGAGTGAGAATGCTTCCTCAGTCACTAAATTCTAAATGCTTTTGAGTGATTATGAGGGACTTCTTTCCGGTGAGGGCATCAACACTTCTTGAGTAGCATATGACTATACCAGTGATTGTGCACGGTTGATGCTCCTTAGCTTGTGAAAGTTGGATTGTCAAGTCTCTCATGATGTTCTTGTTTGCTCAATAACTTGGAAACCCTATTTTTAAGAGTATCAGTTGGGTACCTGAACCAAATGAGCTATTATATATGCCATTAATATAGCTTCTATGTATTTCTCTTTGTCTGCGTATATTGAGTCATTGATTAAGGACAAGCAACAATTCTAAGTTGAGGGTGTTGATGTGCTATCAAATTACAACACATTTGGTGCCTAAAACAAGGGATTTTATAAGTTCTTAAAGCGATTTTTTAGTGTTTTAAAGTGTTTTTGTGTTAATTTTGCAGAAAAGTTAGGTTGGAATGATTTTGAAGAAAAGTTGTCGGTTTTGCTGAAGCATAGGTCATATGAGCCCTCATACGAGTCGTAGCTCACGCTACAAGTCGTAGGTTGTGTCATAGCAAGAATCAAAGACCAAAAATCAGAAATCGTCCAAGTGAAGCTCACCCCTACGAGCCCAGCCTACGAGTCGTAAGACACATTACGACTCATGTAGGTGGACTCGTAGCAAGAATCAGAGAGCCAAAATGTTGGACCAAAAACTGAAGACCAAGACTACGTGACCAACATATGAATCATAGATCGAGTAATGACTTGTACCTATGGGTCATACTAGTTCAGTCCAAGATGCCAGGAACCTGATACAAGACCCCGACTATGACTCGTAGGCCAACCTACAAGTCGTAACTGTAAAATTTATCAGATGCCAGCTGTCTTTTCTACATAATTCCTAGGATTGTTTTGTAAGTACTATAAATAGTTTAAGTTAGGTTTTTTAAGGGAGTTCGAATAGTAGACATTTCTTCATTACATTTTGGAGCTTTTCTTAGGTTTTTAGAGTAGATTATTGTTCTCTTCGGGAAACCCATTTTGGGGATTGCAAATTTTTCTTTGTACTCTTTGTTGATCAATCAAGCTTATAGGTTTGCAACTTGTGGTGGTTGTCTTCTCTATTGTTATTGGTGAAACTCTCAATTGTGACTATTACGTGCATTTTTGTGTCTTTTATTTTAGCCATGAGTAGATAAACACCCACAACTTGGAGTTGTGGGAACCATTGGTAGTTGACCTGAGATGACCTAGGTTTTGTGCATGTCTATGATTGGGGTTTTGCATGTATTATTTATTTCCCTTCATAATTCATGTTGTTTGGTAGTTTCCAACACCAAACCCTGTCTACTATCACGATCTCGACCAAGGTAGTGACGAATAGGAAAAGGGAAGTAGATGAGATGATTCGGTTGATGTTTCTTCCCGTCTAATCGACCAAATCTGACCAAGGGGAGGTTGACTAGGACAATAGTTGGCACACCATGGTGGCTGACTAAGCACCATGGTGAAATTCGACCTTTACATTCACAAGAGGGATGGAAGAACCTAAGTTACTGTCCTGAATGCAATTCACTGATCAAATTTATGTAACCTAGGGTAATTGAGTCAACGAGCCAAGGGGAACACAATTCCCAAGTTGCCCTCAAAATAAAGTGTTTTTCGGAATTTTAATTAGTGTTCATTTTTAGTTATCTTTGAATCACAACAACCCCCCCCCATCTAGAGATTGAATTTATAAATAGTAGGAATGGTTAGTAGTTAAATATTGTACTCAAACCCTATATTCCCTGTGGATTCAACCTAAACCTCGGTTAGGTCAATTACAAATAGCGACTGCTTTCTTATTGGAGCGTGATCACTATCTATGCATACTTGTTGCCTACATGATCTAACCATGTAGGGACTGGAGCTCCTATTCATCCTCTTGCATGTGGCTAGACAGTGTGATTGAAGCTTGCTATTTGTGAGTCCTCTACTTCGGGGACAACATCCACTTCCTTTCTTGATTTTGCTAAGACTTGTTATTTAGGGATATTTACTTTTAAGCGTGAGCGCAGGAGATTACTTGGCCCCGATTCCACTTATGCTAGATGTATGTTGGATATGGATATGCATTATGAGCTTGACTCCTATTATGCTTATGTAATTATGGAAGACTTCCCTTAGTCCTTATCCCCTTCTATGTGTTGATATTTATGGAGATGTCTTGGCCCCCATCCTACTCATGCCAGAGGTGTATTGGAGATAGATATGCATTATGAGCTTGACTCTTATTATGCTTATGTAATTATGGAAGACTTCCCTTAGTCCTTATCCCCTTCTATGTGTTGATATTCGTTGATGATATGATGAAAGTCCCAAGTCCCCTTTTGCCCCCATAGTGTGAGTCAGACTTACCCGCCTTTTAGACCTTATTTGTTATGTGATCCATGTGAATCCAATTACCTATAACATCCCCATAGCGTGAGTTCAAAATCCCGCTTCCCTTAGAATTATTCGTTACTTACTTGTTGTTTAATTATGCTTCCATGACCAAGGATGTGCAAACAATATGCTAAAGAGGCTTGTTTCGGTTACCTTTGTGTTTTCCATTCACCCTGTCATGTCTAGGGCCCAGGCTTGGGTCGTGAAACCCATAGGAAATGCTTATGTATGGATTTATGTGGCTTAAGAAAGGATTTGAGGCTTGGTGGCCCTCCAGGGAACATCCCACGAGCTGTGGTCCTCACCACTGGCCACGGAAGGGGCCCTTAGTGGGAGCCCCAGCCTTCAAGCCAAGAATTTGGCTAAGGTAGCTACTACTGGAACCTTGCAGGGGCTGTGCGAGCCACCACGAGCTTTTGTGGGGTCTCATGGTCTTCACCACAAGCTGTAGTGAGGTGTATCATGAAGCCCTTATCCTATAATATGGTTCTAAGTATAAAAATACCATCTCAAAACTTAGGTCATTTGTATGGACCATTTACGGTCAATGCACCTTTGTACGGACCGTGAACCATCAATAGAAATGACCTTATTTTGAAAATTAGATAAGTGTGGGAAGACCCTTACCATGGATATTTGTACAGTCTATGGTAAGTTGTACAGATCATGGTTTCCTTTCGCGAGCCACCTAGGCACTTTTTAGTGTTCATTTCATTAATGGATTTCTCATAATTTTGTGAATTCTAAGGGTGATTTGTGACTTTTTAACCTATCCTAAACATCTGAAAAGACCTATACTCCTCTATTCTTATTCAAATTCATTCATCACACTTAGAATATTCAAATTCTCTCTACTAAGAACTCCTCTCAAGTGTGCCATTGGAGATCTAACTTGGAGCTCAAGGAAAGGTCTTCTTCTCCAATAAATTTCTTCTTGATTCATCTAAATTATCTAAGGTATGTGGGATTGATTCATGATCCCTTTCAACCATGAAGACTCCAAACACTTTTTACTCCTTGATTTATGAATTTTAAGCTTATTTTGAATTTGGTTCTTTTAAATTATTGTTGATTTGATTCAATTTAGATATGTGCTGCATTTTATTAATGTTTCTAAAGTGATTTAATCACTTATATGTTGAATCATATTGATATTATGAAAGTTTGAATATGCATGTCCCTTAAATGTTGAATTTAGGTATAGGTAATCTCAAGTATGCTTCGAATGCGACTTTCTTCATGGATTTACTTTGATTTCATCTTTTATTGTATTTTAAGTATGTATCTGTATTGTGCATTCTATTCTCTCATTATTCATGGCATATGCATGCATGAACTTTGATTTTCATGAGATCTATGATGTGGGCTAGGATCCAATTATGATTGTGACTATGTTTTCAAGCAAGTATGGTTTTGTCATGACATGTGATCGCATAATATCTATGATATGGCTCTTTGAGCAATTATGGGTGTTTACACTAGTATGTACAAGCATGAATGAGCTATTCCTATACATAAAATTATGACATGAAGTATGAATTAGCTTTTTAGCCCAAATATGCATGAATTAATGTATGATTTAGCGCAATTATGCATGATTATGACGAATATTTGGCTTTTGAGCCTAAGTATGCGTTGAAATGGCTTGCTTTTTGGTTTTCTTTAGATTTGGCATTCATTTCCACTCTCCTTCATGGATTTGAAAAACTTATGCCTATTTTGAAATCATGTATATATATATTCTTGTGGAATGATGACTTAGCGCCCAACTGACACGTGGGAGGGGGATATCTCCAAGGGTCTAGTACCTAAGTTCCATAACTACGTGCCAAACATAGGTTCATGTTTATGATAATCTTTATTGAAATGAGATGCCGTAAGGTAAGGTTACGATTATATTATGATGAATGAAAAATCCTTTCCATAATGGGAGTGCCCATAAGGTAAGGTTACCTCTCTGAAATGAGAGGCCCGTAAGGAGAAGTATGGTTTACCTTTGGCAAGTAGATCACCTCTTGATTGGTGTGGAGAGGACACTGAATCCATGTACTAGTTCGCATGGTCTAGATGTCAATTGAGGTCTCATTCCAGTATGTTGAAGTATTATGGCATTTCATGCATAATGGATTTCATGGCATATTGATATATTACTCCTCCTTATATACATACTTTTTTCTATATATGTGCCCTTAGCATCTAATATAGAATGCATAATTAATGAGTTTATATGTATTGCATGCCCATATACTTAGTAAATTCAAACGTACTAACGTATACTCTTTTCCTACATGAACTAACCATATAAGAACCGAAGACTATCTTTATCCACCTCTTGACGGTTAGCTTGGATTGTGAGAGTTGCTTGTGGTGAGTCCTATCATCCAAGGACAAGCCACTTTCTATCTATCTTTGATGCTACTTTCTATTATGTCTTTACTTTAAGGGTGAGCCCGGGATATGTCTGGCCCCCGCCGTATTTTATGACTTCGAGGCATTGTTGGGCAACATGTAAACCCGATGCACAAATTTGAGTTATGTTATGCTAACTGCTTACGGTGATTGTGATTGTGGCTATCTATTGATGTAGATGAGATGATGATATGTTATTGATGAGATGTAGAAATATGAAAAGTCCTAAGTCCCTTCTATCCCTATAGCATGAGTCATATTTATGCACCTTGTAGTTCTTATGTGCTATGTGCTATATGCTATGTGGATCATGCTAATCCCTATCCCCATGACATACCAATAGCGTGAAACATACTTTCTCATCCCTTATAACTATATGTTTATTGTCTTACTACGCGCTTCCAAACCAATGATGTGTATGTAGATGCTATGAGACTCATTTGAAAACTCTCAGATTCCCATTCACTTTGTCACTCCTAAGCCCTTGTCCTGGGTCATGACAGAGGTCCAAGGACATATCTTTGGTAAAAGTTCATTGGCAGTATTGTTTTGTTGATGAGGCTATTTAAGAGTTGGAGTCAGATATATGGGCCAGATATCCTCGCATTTTTTAGGCTCCAGGTACCTTCTGTCCTTTATGTCCAAGGACAAATATTATTTTTAGTGGTGAATGATGTAATGACGTGGTTAGTTATTTTTGAATTTATCTATGAAAATTACTTTTTAACCCTTTTTAAGTTACATTGGGCCTATTTTGAACTATTTATATTG
This sequence comes from Solanum clarkiae, assembly GCA_011800125.2. Taxonomy (NCBI): domain Eukaryota; kingdom Viridiplantae; phylum Streptophyta; class Magnoliopsida; order Solanales; family Solanaceae; genus Solanum; species Solanum clarkiae. The sequence continues at coordinate 25,677 of JAABOM020080080.1, read as the reverse complement.
TTTGAACTGAATCTTGAGTTTTAAAAGTTGAAAATATGAATTTTGGCATTTTTGGAAGTTTAAGTTGTTGAAATATGAGATTTTATGCCACTTTGAGTTCCAAGTGTCGGATCAACAATTTGTCAATTTCATCAGCTCCAGATTGTTGAATCTAGTCTAGGAGAAGTTATAGAACTAAATTCAGAGTTAAAATGAGGGGTTTAGGCACATTGTTGTATTTTTTGTTGTTTCTAGAATCAAAGTTTGACTTGGGTCAACATTTGGTATTCGGAAGTTCGGATTCTGATTTTGACAATTCCAATAGTTTTGGATAGTGAAACTGACATTATAAATAATCTCATTATAATTTTTAAAGTTACCAAGGGCAATTTTGATGTTTTGTGTTTTAAACTAGTTTATCTGACTTGCATTGGTAAATGTGTTGTGAGGACCTCAGAATCGAATTTTGATTATTCCGTTGAGTCTGGATCACTTTTTCTGGTATGGATACGTAGATGGTTTGTGAAATTCTAACTTCAGATGAGTTCCGAGTTCCTATTCTAAGTTTTTGTTGTTGGCAATTTATGCTAGTGTAAGGAATATTTGGTGCAGGTGTTTTCTGATGTGCTGTCAAAATACAACATAATTTATATGTAATACTTGAGATTTTGTGTGTTTTCAATGTGATATTTATGTATTTTTGTTTTTACAGGAAAAGTAGGATGAAATAATTTTGAGAAAAGTTGCAGGTTTTGTTGGTTTTTGAAGACATTCGAGACCTTACGAGTCGTAGCTCAGTATACGAGTCGTAGAGGTGATCTCGTGGAGATTTCCACTGTTGAAGCAAAAATTGAAGTTCAGCCACATGAAACTCTGTGATGAGTCATAGAGCATTCTACCGGGCCATATAGGAAGGTCTCGTAAGAATTTCTAGTGTTTTCTAGTGTTGGACCAAGTATTGTACATATGGACTATGAGAGGACATTATGAGTCATAGATCAGGCAATGACCCATGAAGATGTTTCATAGCAGTGAAGTCCAAGATTTAAGAAGGTGAACACGAAATCCCGATACGACTCGTACACCCAAGTACGAGTCATAACTGCGAGTCGTAGCAGCCGCCGGCCAGTTTTTCTAATTTATTTAGGGACTTTTTTGTAAATAGTATAAATAGTAAATGTTAGTTCATTAAGCGCTGTTTTTGATAGTTCACATATATTTCTTAGAGGATAGAGTATAGAGCATGAAATTAGATCATTTTTAGGGTTTTAGATTTGGAGGCTAATTATTGGAGAAGAGATTCACTTGTGGATCCAATTCATCTTTCAATCTTATGATTCTCATTACAAATTGGGTTTTCTTGTTCTTCAATCTTTTTGGGTAAGTGATTAAACATGTCTTCTCTATTCATTGTTTCCTTATTTGCCCAAAATATGAGTAGCTAAACCCCCAACTTGGGGTTGTGGGAACCATGAAAATCCAACCAAATAGACACAGATTATTTGCAATTCTTGGAATAGGTATTTGCATGTATTAATCAATTCTCTTCATTTTGCATGTCTTCAAGTGGTGGCCAACATTAGAACTTGTCTAGTGTTACCTTCCCGATCCAGGTGGTGGTAATGCATAGAAAAAAAGATTAATTAACAGTGTTTGATGGTGTGTTCTCGTCTAATCAACTGAACTAGACCAAGGAGAGGTTGACTAGGACCATGGGTAATGATTAGTTTATCACACTTTGGAGATGGGCCAAGTCCTATAGTGAAATTTGACCTTCACCTTTGACTAAAGGGTTGGAAGAACTTAAATTACCGTCCTACATGCGAAATTCTAGTTGAGAATTGTGATATCCAGGATTGTTGAGTTAGTGAGTCATGTGGAACACAATATCCAAGTTGCTCTCCGCTATTGATTGTCTTCCATTTTAGTTAGTTTAGTTTAATTTCTTGTCAATCACTGCAACACCCCCTTTTTAGGAATTCTGTTAGTTAATATTTGAATTGTTTATTAGCGAACCAATTTGTGAAGCCCCTGTATTCCTTGTGGGATTCGACCTAACCTTGGTTAGGTTTATTACTTTAATGATCACTTTGACTTCAAAAGAGAGGTGTATCTTGAGCGTGATCAAAGAAAATGGCATCGTTACTGGGAATACAATGAGACTTTGATTGATTTCACTAGTAGTATAATTCAAGTGTTGATTTCTTAGTTCTTTTGTATTTTAATTTTATTTTTGGTTTTTTTTATTTAGTTTCTTTGCAGGGTATACTAGGTATTGTATTCCCAATACAAAGAGTCAAGGCAATCCCTTAGCTCAAATTGACTTAGAGATCCAACGAGTTACAAGAAGAATGGCTCAAGTAAATGCTAATATCACTAGTAATGAAGCTATGAATTGGAATGTTGATGTCGATGATATGGATGACAATCTATCACCTTTGGAGAATAGGCCACAACCTAGGGACTTCAACGAGAATGCTTATGGATGGAACCAATATAGATTGAATCCCAAGGCCATGGATGTAACAGGAGCTATAGTGTTGCCACTATTATCTACCGACATTAAGTTCACAGTTTCAAGTGGATCGCTCCAAATGTTTCAAAATCATGGTTTGTTTATGGGCCTACCTACCGAGGATCCTCATAGTCATCTACATAATGTAGGTTTTGTTTGCAAGAGCATGATGGGGATGCAAAATCTTTCCATAGATGCTGTTGGACTACATGTATTCCCTCTATCTCTTACTAGTAATGCAATAGTATGGCTATCGAAACTCCCATAAAGCTCAATCACCAGTTGGGTGGATTTACATAAGGCCTTTTTCGAAAGGTATTTCCCGAGGTCAAAGAAGCTCAAAAATCAACAATTTTGAGCAATTACCTGGTATTGAATTAGTATAATGTGGAACAGATTTACAATGTATTTGAGAAGCATCCCAGACCACAAAATTGTTCATGATGCCTTGGTAGAAATCTTCTACCATGCCCTCGATTAAAATAGTCAAGGTTGTGCTGATACTATAATTGGGGGCATGTTCTTGGATTAACCGTTCACAAGGATCGCCAAGAGAATGGAACAAGTTGTCAAAACTAACCCTGTAGGGATCCGTGAGTATGGGTTCGGAGCAAGCCAAGATCATCGAGGAGATTTTGCAACAATTTACCCAAATTCACACCGGTATGGAGGTTATGATGAAAAAATCAAGAAAGAGTGAATGCAGTAGTCCATCAACCTCCTCGAGCACCCATGTATGAAGAACATTATTATGATGAGGATTCTTATTTTGTGAGTGATCAAGCGATGGGTTTCTGTAATAATGCCAAAATGTCCAATTTAAACTATTGGCATCAAGGTTTCGAGAATCAAGGTCGGAACTACAATTGAGAAAGTGCTTATAGTGATAAGAGATAGTTATTATGAGAGTAATATGGTTCCAGAAGCCGAGTGGGGTAGAAGAGATGGTTTTAGATATAGTCCATATGTGCCTCGACATAATCATGATGTCGGAGCTAACAATTCTAGAATTGAAGAGATGTTCAACCATTTGTTGAAGAAGGCAGAGACCCAAGATGAAATCAAAGGGGAATAAAGTCTGATATTTCATATATAAATCAAAAGATAGAGTCTCATTCGGTGGCCATTAAACAACTTGAGCAACAATCCGGTCAAGTGTCTACTCAATTGAATCAATGCCAGAAAGGTACATTGCTAAGCAATATGGTTCAAAATCAAAAGAATGAGGGGCATTGTATGGCAGTCATGACTAAGGGAGGTAAGAGTACCATTGATCCTCCGATGCCGGGAGGTGTGGATGATGTGCATGAAGAGATAGTTACAAAGAAGGTTGTGAATGAAGGAGAAGAGGGAAACAAACATGGGGTAAGTGGTGAAGTGGTTAAAGAACCAGAGAAGTATAAGATTGCCCCGAGGCCTCCTCCTCGCTTTCGCCAAATACTCAAACAAAAGGAGAAGGATGGTAAGTTTAAATATTTTCTCTCCATGTTGAAGCAACTGTCCATCAACATTCCCCTAATCGAATCGTTGGAGAAAATGCCTGGTTATGTTAAATATATGAAAGATTTAGTGACTAAGAAGCACACGGTAAGCCACGAGATTCCTCAAGGGCTTCGATATTATAGTGCCATTACCACTAAGTCCTTAATTCAGAAAAGGAAAGACCCCGACGCATTCACCATCCTTTGTACCATTAGAGATGTAGAGTTTGCAAGGGCTTTGTGCAATATGGGATATAAACTTAATGCCCCTTGTAATTTTAAAAAGGCTTGGTTTGGGTTCTCCTACTGGAATGATGTTGTTAATGGTGGATAAAACAATCAAGAAACTAGAGGGAATACTTTATGATGTGTCGGTGAAAGTTGACAAATTCATATTTCCAGTAGATTTTGTGATTCTTGATTGTGAAGTTGATTTTTGAGGTCCCTGTTATGTTGGGGAGACCATTTTTTGCCATAGGGAGAGATCTGGTAAATATGGATTCCGGTTAACTCAGAATTTAGAGTGAACGATGAAGAAGTGATTTTTGATATCCGCCAATCTATAAAGCATCCGGATGAACTAAAAAGTGAGGTTTGGGCAATTGAGGAATTATGAGTACTCAAATGTCTAAGTCGTGTCGTGCAATAAATCAGGCGCTACTTGAGATACAATCTAAGAATTTTTGATGTTTTAGCATAGTTTTGAGTTTATTTTAAATTTTTAAATTCTGAGTTGTTTATATTTTGATTGGTATTTTTGACATTGTATTTGTTGCATTTAAGGTGAAATTGCATTTTATGAAGAGCATATAGGTTCAGGACAAAGATTACAGTTTTTGCTAAGGATTGCATCTGGTGAAGTCTCTACGACTAGACTGACGAGTCATATTGCACTTTGCGACTCATAATCCTATTTCGTAGAGATTTACAGTGATCAAGTTAAGTGTGCACTCCATCTACAAGCTAACTTTACGACACGTAGACCAACCTACGAGTCATGAATAGGATTCATGGAAACCAAGTATGTTTTTGAATTTTTCTAAGTGTTGATTAGTCTATGAGACCAAGACTTGCAAGTCGTAGACCAAGCTATGACTCATAGTCAGGGTGACCCAATCTAGTGAACTTAAAGCATTAACCCGGTAAAGTATAAAAGGGGGTCAAAATTAATTTGACCCCATTTTTTTTACCCTAATTACCGACATATTTCCCCCAATTCCTTTCCCCCATTAATTCCAATCATCTTGTCCGATGATTGTGACCGAATTCTGGCAAGAGAATTCGACAACTAGGGTTTGTTCATTAGTCATCTTCTTTTTCTTTCTCAAGTTCATCTACACACTTGGTAAGTTTCTTGGTTTAGTTTTAACTTTTAAATTTACCTTGATTTTGATGGTTTGAGTTGGTGAATATGAATGAGTTGGTCTCTAGGCATTTGATTCTGGCTTGAATGTGAGTTGTGAATCAGAGACTAGGGTTGCCATAAATTGAATTGATTATTTATGCCCAAAGAAAGTGCTATATCTTTGATATTGTAATCGAATGCCTATGATATCATGCTCCTTGTTTGATTGAATCGTAGTTAATGCGTTACGACTGTAAATTGATTTTCAGTTACATAGGAATGTGATTATGTTTGGGCTTATATTGAATTAGTCGGTATCATAGAGTGATTAATTCTTATTGTACCTGTTGAACTATACCCTAAGTAATCTTGATGTGATGAAGTGATTGTTGTGTGAGACTTGGTGGGTAGTGATATAGGTGCATGTTTAAATGAATTTGGGAAGGATGAAATGGCTGAGTATTGATTGCTAAATCCTATTTGATGGGGTAAATTTGTTTTGAAATTATGTTTGGGGTACGGGTTAATTTATGCTTATCGTTTGAGTGTTCATATACGTGCTTCGATGCTGGTAGGATTAGTATTTGAATTGTTTGTAGGGTTCGTGTGATGAATTGAGGTATATCAGGTACCTAGAAATTCTTGTTCAGGAGAGTCTTTTATGTTAAATACATGAGTCTATGTGTCGTAATTTCCCCATTGGGAAGTTCCAGTGATTTGATTTTTTGAATATTCATCATAGGAGACCTTCTACAAGTCGTAGATCACTCTACGAGTCATAGATGTGTCCCATGGAATCTTGCTTGTTTTAATTTTGCCCCTAGAACTTTATAGGAAACCTATTTATGACCCGTAATCTAAGTTTTGAGTTGTAACTTGGTTTCATACCATTTTCCAGTGTTCCATATTGTGTGCATGAAACGACCCCAAACAAAAATGTGCCTCAGAATGTTCAGAGTTTTAATTTCCATATATCTCAAAATCCGTTTGTTATTTCAAAAATTCAACTTCATACTCATGTTTAGGGGGTCAAAATTAGGTGAAAAAGGTTTAACCTCGATTTAAGAGCGAAAGATTAGCAATTATAAATTTTTAAGTGATGATTTCCGGTGAGCACAGCGCGATGCTGGCGAGACGCGACAGTGTTCGATTTTGGTGTATTTATTTTTTGTTCCTCCAAAATTTTCTAACGTTGGGCCCAAGGTTCCCAAATGTGTTTTTACTTACACTTAGCCAAATTTCACCCTCACATTACCCAAAACATTTCCCCAAACTCACTAAAACACTTAACCATATTTTCACTCCCAAATTCAAGTCTGAAATCTTCATCCCAAGCTAAGGTTCTCCTTCAAGGTTCTTCTTCAAGCTTCAAATTTCCATATCCAATCTTCACCAAGTTCATCTCTAAGCTAAGGTATGTGGGTTTCTTTCATGGGTTCCTTTCACTCATGATACTCACACCTCCTTTTACTCAAATTGCATGATTTAAAGATGATTTACAAATGGGTCTTGCTTATTATGAAATTCACTGCATACTATGTAAAAGCTATATAAAGTTGTGACTATGTTATTATTTTTTGAGCTATAAATCTTGATCTATTGTAAGATTTGAGGAGGGGTTTTGATATATATTTATTGAGGGTGTTGCAAGGTGTTGATTGATGATTTTACAATAGATTTTCTTGAATGATTTTATCTCTATATGTCATGGTTTTATATTAGCACTACGCACCCTCTAAGTGTTTGTTAAAATGTCTGAATGTGGTTTCTTGAGAAGTTGAAGGTCCGAAGCATGAGATATGATATGATTGACTATATGATGATGAAATGAGATTATGCATATTATATACTATATATAAAGTATTACAGTAGACCATACCCAATCCAGGGGGATAAGAGCTCAAGTAACCATGGTGGGGGTTCGTACTCATCAACTATGTGAGGGGTTTATACGTCGCCACCGTGGTGATAAGGTGTGATTATCATCCACCATGTGAGAGGTTTGTACCACATAACCACTAAGAGGTTTGTACCTTGAATAGCTAGCTTGGTCTCTTCTACACATATGTTATCCAATATGAGTATGTGTTACTTAAGCATGTTTTACTTAAGCATTGATCATACATGCCATATTGTTATATTATGCCTATTTATTAATATTATGCATTTTGATTATGATGCCTATCTATTGTTGCATTCCATCCTACATACTTAGTACATTCAAACGTACTAATGCATACTCTATGCCTACATGATGTCACCATGTAAGAACCGATGCCCAAGTTAATCCTCCTCCTCCACATGGCTAGTTTGATACTACTCAAACTAGTTGGTGAGTCCTCCACTTCGAGGACCTTAGTCTATGTTTCTCTTACTTTGTATTGAGACATTCTTCTTTATTGTCTATTTTGACTATGAGGGTGAGCCCGGGTAATTTGTCTTGGCCCCTGCTCTTATCTATGTATTAGAGGTGTTTGTTAGATATGTTATGTATCTATGTTAAGAGCCTTGACTCTATTGTTCTTGATGTCTATGATGTGTGCTTGTCTCTTGTCTCTTGACTATGATGTTGTGCAAACACCTTTCGCCCCTATTCTTGCTCTTTTATGTTTTATCTATTGCTTCCGCGACCAAGGATGTGTAATGATGTTCTGACAGGCCTGCTTGGGGTCCCTTTGGGTTCCCTTTGCACTGTGTCACGTCTAGGCCCCAGGCTTGGATTGTGAAAAACTTGGTATCAGAGCACTAGGTTGATAGATCCTTGGAGACCAACATACCGCGTTGATATAGTCCTATTCATGGTTATGAAGCACGCCATGACTATAAGTAGGAGGATATGAGACGTTTTAGGAAATGTTTCCCTTCTTCATGTTCTACGTCATGCTATAGAGTTGTAGTGAGTTTTCCCCCCTAACAGTTGTTCTTTGCTATGCTAGATCATACCAAAGACTAGAGGAAGACGGGCCCAAACTCGCGAGGAGCAACCTACCAATGGTGAGCTCGGGGATGCTCACACTATGCTTTCCCAAGTTGTGGCCAACCAAGTCAATCAAGGGGCCCAAGCCCCTCATAATATTACCACGGGGGCTAGGTAAGAGACTTCCTGAGGATGAATCCTTTGATTTTCTATAGGTCAAAGATGGATGAAGATCCACAAGAGTTCATCGATGAGGTCTGCAAAATCTTGAATATCATGGTCGTTAGGCTGAATGAAAAGGCAGAGTTGGTGACATACCAACTCAAAGGGGTAGCCCAAATATGGTATGATCAATAGAAGGGTGAAAAGGAAATTGGTAATGTGGTGCTTTTGAAGGAGTTCAAATTGGCTTTCCTTAATCGATTTTCTCTCTTGAGCTAAGGCACAAAGTCGATAGAGTTTATGAACTTGAAATAAGGTGCTATGAGTGTAAGGGAGTATGCCCTCAGGTTTAATCAACTTTCAAAGTATGCTTCTCATTTGGTAGTTGATTCCAGATCTAGGATGAATAAGTTCATGCTGGGGGTCTTCGACTTTGTAAGTGAAGAATGTTGGTCCGCCATGCTAATTAGTGACATGGACTTGTATCGATTGATGACCTATGCCAAGAAAATGAAGGAAGAAAAGTTGAGAAAAAGAAGGGAGCATGAGGCCAAGAGGGCTCGATTTGAGGGTAAATTTCAAATGGGTGTTAAATTTCATCAAGGCCAAGGGCCTTCTCATACTACTAATAGGGGTTTGCCAATGACTTCCCCAGTTCTTAAGGTGTTGGTGGGGTGGCTCCTATTGATGTGTGCCCTAAATGTTGATAAAGCCATGGAGGCCCATGTCTGAAAGGTTCTGATGCATGCTATGAATATGGGGAGCTTGGTCACAAGAAGATAGATTGTGCAAGAAACCATAGCAAGGGTCAGGGCACAAATGCGGTCCCATTGGCTAGAGGTGGTCCTCAAGGTGGTGCCCCAAGGCACAACCGATTTTATGCACTACATGGGAGGCAAGGGGTTGGTGAGGTCCCTGATGGTGTTACCTATATGTTGAAAATCTTTGACTTTGATGTATATTCTTTGATTAATCCGAGTGCCTCTCTTTCCTTTGTTACCCCTTTTATTGCTAAAGAGTTCCATGTTGGCACCGAGTTGTTGCATGAGTAATATGAAGTATGTACTCCTATTGGCGCCTCTATTGTTGCTAGGAAAGTTTATAGAAGTTGTCCTATTTGTATATTGCATAAGTTACCTTGTGATCTTGTTGAATTAGACATGGTAGATTTTGATGTCATTCTTGGGATGGATTGGTTGCATGCCTACTATTCTTCTATTAATTGTAGAACCTGTCGGTTCAAGTTTCAATTTCCTAGTAAACACCGTCCTTGAGTGGGAAAGTCAAGATGTGGTGGTCATGGATAGATTCATTTCATGCATTAAAGCCCATAAGTTGATTTCTAGGGGGTGTTTATATCATCTTGTGAGGGTTAAAGATGTGGAGTCCAAAGTCCCTTCCATTGAGTCAATTTCGATTGTAAATGAGTTTCCTGATGTCTTCCCAAATAACCTTCCTGGTCTAGGAGAGAGATAGATTTTATCATAGATCTTCTTCCCGATACTCAACCAATTTTCATTCCCCCTTACCGTATAGCCCCGACGGAGTTGAAGGAGTTAAAGGGACAATTGAAAGATTTGTTGGAGAAGGAATTTATTAGACCTAGTCAATCACCTTGGGGTGCTCCGGTGTTGTTTGTGAAAAAAAAAGGATGGGTCACTTAGAATGTGCATTAACTACTGTCAACTCAATAGGGTCACCATTAAGAATAGGTATCCTCTTCCAAGGACTGATGATTTTTTTGACCAATTGCAAGGGGCTAGCTTCTTCTTTAATATTGATCTTCGGTCCGGGTATCAACAAGTGAGAGTGAGGGAGTGTGATATTCCCAAGATGGCCTTCCGGACTAGGTATGGGCATTATGAGTTTGTTGTGATGTCGTTTGGGTTGACTAATGCACCGACCATCTTCATGGACCTAGTGAATAGGGTCGTCAAACCTTACATTGAATCTTTTGTTGTGGTTTTCATTGATGATATATTGATCTATTCATATATTAGGGAGGAGAATATAGGTCATTTGAGGGTGGAGTTGTAAAGATTGTGGGAGGAGAAATTGTATGCTAAATATGATAAGTGTGAATTTTGGTTGAAGGAGTTGCATTCTTGGGTCATGTGGTGTCGGGGGATGGTATAAAAGTGGATCCTAAGAAAACCAATGTGATTAGAAATTGGCCTAGACCATTGACCCCATCGGATATTGGGAGCTTCTTAGGCATAGCGGGTTATTATAGAAGGTTTGTGAATGGGTTCTCCTCCATTGCTTCCCTTGTGACAAAACTGACTCAAAAGAAGGTTAAGTTTGTGTGGACCAACAAATGTGAGAGGAGCTTCCAAACATTGAAAGACAAGCTTGTGTCCGTTCCTATATTGTTACTACCGGATGGGCTTGAGGGATTTGTGGTGTATTGTAATGCTTTCCGGATTGATTTGGCTTGTGCGTTGATGCAAAATAGTAAGGTCATAGCTTATGCTTCTAGACAACTAAGGTACATGTAGGGAACTATCCTACCCATGATCTAGAGTTAGCCGCCGTTGTGGTTGCATTAAAGATTTGGCATCACTACTTGTATGGGATGCAGGTGGATATGTTTGCCGATCATAAGAGCATCCAATATGTCGTCACTCAAAAGGATCTCAACTTGAGGAAAAGGATAAGGTTAGAACTTCTTAAAGACTATGACATGAGTGTGCACTATCATCCGGGCAATGCAAATGTGGTGGCGGATGCCTTGAGTAGGGTTCCTATGGGTAGCTTAGCCTATGTTGATGGTTGTAGGGAGATGGCTAGGGAGGTGCATCAATTGTTTAGATAGAGGGTTATGTTGGAGGAGGTTGGTGATGATAGTGTGGTTGTTGCTAATGGGTATAAGTCCTCATTGGTTGATAAGGTGATAGCAAAACAAGATCTTGACTCCTCCTTGCTTGAATTGAAGGCCTTGGTGAAAGAGAGCAAAGTAGAGGTTTTCTTTCAAGGGGGAGATGGTGCCCTTAGGTACCAAGGTAGGTTATGTATGCCTTGTGTTGATGGTTTAAGGGAGAAAATTCTTGATGAGGCCCATAATTCTTCTTATTCTATCCACCCCGGTTCCACCAAAATGTATAGAGACTTAAGAGATATGCATTGGTGGGGAGGCATGAAGAGGTACATTGCCAAATTCATTTTCGATTGCCATAGTTTTCAACAAGTCAAAGCCAAACATCAAAGGTCGGGTGGCCTAACCCAAGACATAGAGATTCCTACTTAGAATTAGAAGGTGATTAATATGGATTTTTTGGTTGGGTTTCCCAAGACTAGAAAAGGTTTTTGATTCTATATAGGGGGTGGTTCATAAGATGAGGAAATTGGCCCACTTTCTACCTGTTAAGACCACCTATGGGGCTGAAGAGTATGCAAGGTTGTACATCCATGAGTTAGTAAGGTTGCATGGGGTTCCTTTGTCCATCATATCTGATCGTGATTCACAATTCACTTCACACTTTTGGAGGTCCTTTCAAAGGGTCTTGGTAAAAAAGTTCATCTTAGTACGACCTTCTACCCCCAAACGGATGGCCAAGCCAAAAGAACCATTCAAGAACTTGAGGATATGCTAAGGGATTTTGTATTGGAGTTGAGGGGTAATTGGGATGAACATCTTCCTTTGATTAAGTTTTCTTACAACAATAGTTATCGCTCGAGCATTCGTATGGATCCTTTTGAGGATCTTTATGGGAGACGTCATAGATACTCGGGTGGTTGGTTTGAGGTTGAAGAGGTGGCTTTATTGGGACCATATCTGGTTATGGAGGCTCTTGAGAAGGTTAGCATGATTAGGGGAAGGTTGAAAATGGCCCAAAGTCATTAATAATCCTATGCCGATGTGAGAAAAGAGACCTTAAATTCAAAGTGGGTGATTGGGTTTACTTGAAAGTTTCTCCAATGAAAAGTGTGGTCCGCTATGGTAAAAAGAGGAAATTGAGTCCAAGATATGTTGGTCCTTATGAGGTTATGATCAGGGTTGGGAAGGTAGCTTATGAATTTAAGTTGCCTAATGAAATGAATTTGATTTATCCGGTGTTTCGTGTCTCTATGTTGAGGAAATGTATTGGTTATCCTAATGCTATTGTGCCTCTTGATGTTGTGGGTGTTGTTGAGGATAACTTAACCTATGAGGAGGTTTTGGTTCATATTGTTGATAGGCAGGTGAAGAGATTGAGGAATAAGGATGTGGCATTCGTTAAGGCCCTTTGGAGGAAACAACAAATCGAAAGTGCTACTTGGGAGGCCGAAGCGGATATGAAAAAGGGTGTCCTTACCTTTTATACTCTACTCATGCCTAAGGTACCAATTCTAAGTTCCCTATATGATTCAAGTCTTATGTTTCAACCCTTATGTCATTTGTATGCATTCATGTTTAACTTGGCAAGTTTATTATGATTTTACACTTATGTTGAGATTTTAAAAATCATGTTTTAAATGTGATGTTGCATTCTTGATTCGAGAAGATTTGTTTATGATCACTCTTGTCTTGTACGTCTCTTTTACATTCGGGGACGAATGTTCGCAAAGGGGACATATTGAAACGACCCCAAAAAGTGCCCAAAACTCTGCCTCGGAATGCCCAAAATTTTAATTTTCATATATCTCAAAATTCATATATTGTTTTGAAAATCCACTTCATATTCATGGTTAGGGGATCAAAATTAGGTGGAAAAGGGTATAACCTCGATTTAAGAGTGAAAGATTAGAATTATAAATTTTTAAGTGACTATTTCCAATGAGCACTGCACGGTGCTGGCGCGACGCTGCAGTGTTCCATTTCGTTTTTTTTTTTAGTTTGTCCAAAATTTTCCAAGTGTTGGGCCCAAGGTTCCCAAATGTGTTTTTACCTATACTTAACCAAATTTCACCCTCATATTACCCAAAAATTTCCCAGAACTCACTCAAACACTTAGCCAGATTTTCACTCCCAAATTGAAGTCCTAAATCCTTATCCCAAGCTAAGGTTCTCCGTCAAGGCTCTTCTTCAAGCTTCAAGTATCCATCTCCAATATTCACCAAGTTCATCTCTAAGCTAAGATATGTAGGTTTCTTTCAATGATACCCGAGCCTTCTTTTACTGAAATTGCATGTTTTAAAGATGATTTACAAATGGGTCTTGCTTATTATGAAATTCACTGCACAGTATGTAAAAACTACGCAAAGTTGTGACTGTTTTGCTATGTTTTGAGTTGTAAATCTTGATCTATTGTAAGAATTGAGGAGGGGTTTGGATGTATGTTGCTTGAGGGTGTTGCAAGGAGTTGATTGATGGTTTTACAATGGATTTTCTGGCATGATTCTATCTCTATATTTCATGGTTTTATACTAGTATTACACATCCTCTAAGTGTTTGATAAAATGTTTGGATGTGGTTTCTTGAGGAGTTGAAGGTCCGAAGGATGAGATAAGATATGATTGACTATATGATGATGAAATGAGCTTACGCATATGATATACTCTATATAAAGTATTACATTAGACCATTACCCGATCCAGGGATAAGAGCTCGGGTAACCATGTTGGGGGTTTATACTCATCAACCATGTGAGGGGTTTGTACTTCACCATCGTGGTGAGAAGGTGTGATTATCATCAACCATGTGAAAGGTTTGTACCACACAACCACCAAGGTGTTTGTTCCTTGAATAGATAGCCTGGTCTCTTCTATACATATGATATCTTATATGAGTATGAATTACTTAAGCATGTTTTATTTAAATATTGATCATACATGCCATTTTGTTATATTATGCCTATTGCTTAATGTTATGTAATTTGATTATGATGCCTATCTGCATTGCATCCTACATACTTAGTACATTCACATGTACTAACGCATACGTTATGTCTACATGATGACATCACATAGGAACCAGTGCCGAAGTTAATCATCCTCCTCTACATGGCTAGTTTGATACTACTCAAGCTGGGTAGTGAGTCCTCTACTTTGGGGACCTTAGTCTATGTTGCTCTTACTATGTATTGATACATTCTTCTTTATTGTCTATTTTGACTATGAGGGTGAGCCCGATTACTTTGTCTTGGCCCCTGCTCTTATCTATGTATTAGAGGTATTTGTTGGACATGTTATGTATCTACGTTAAGAGCCTTGACTCTATTGTTCTTGATGTCTATGATATGTTCTTGTCTCTTGTCTCTTGATTATGATGTTGCGCAAGCTTTTCCCTTCGCCCCTATTCTTGCTCTTTTATGTTATATCTATTGCTTCCGCGACCAAGGATGTGTAATAATGTTCTAAGAGGTTTGCTTGGGATCTCTTCGGGTTTCGCTTGCACTATGTCACATCTAGGCCCTCAGCTTGGGTTGTGACAGTACATTTCCAGTGTACGGGATCACATTATGACTTATGATTCCAACTATGACCCATAGCTGGTTCTCGTGGTACCTGACTGCAACTGATCCAATTCACTTTCTTGTTTTTCACTTGTTGATTGTTGGGGATTATGATGGTTTATTTGTGTTTAATCTTCAAGTGCTATGGCCTCGAAAGGAAAACGCTCAAAGATTGAGGCATTTACAAAGAAGCTCATTGATGAGCCTACAGATGAGAAGTGTTCGGGTGATGACCAGACCCAACTAAGTGGGTCATTGGAAGTTGTTAATGTTCATCCAGAGCTAGAGGATGGGGTGCCTCAAACTAGAGCTGCAGCAAATGCTGCACAAACTCAGGCTCATGTTGACTGTCCTTCCAAGTCTGATGAGGAAGGAAATGGTGAGAGAGATAGTGGTACACCCCAATGACTCCTTCAGGCATAGAGTCTATCTCAGAGGAGGGCTCTCAGGTTAGAGGAGATGCCCAGCCCTCCTTTGCCCCATAATCTTCTCCAGTACTGGATCTTACTCGTCAATGGGTATCGAGGGCATGGAGACCATATTCACAGAGGGTCTACAAAGGGGCAAAGCAATACCGTATGGTCGATATAGGAGGAGGCCTAGGTTATTAGCGACGGATTGAACCGTGTCCCAGGACTGAAGGACATGATGACACAATATAGGCTCAAGTGGTTGATGGATAAGCTTGGATGATATGCCTCGCTTCTGGTACATAGTTCTATATAGCTTACGCAACCACTATTCTTCATGATCTTCCCAAGGGGAAAAGACACTCTCACACAGTCGAGATTGCGAGAGGTACTAATGAGAGGGTGATAGGTCGATGTTTCAGAGGAGATGATCCACCATGTACTTTTTGCTCGCGAGTACCGAGCTCTGAGGTTAACAGCTAAGTTTGATTATGGATTTCGGCAGGCTTGTACAACATTGATTTCAAACAATTCAGTATAAAGGACCAAGTTGTTGAGATGTGTGGCCGATTACATTTACAGAGAAGGGGCCAGAGCCACAGAGCTTATTGTGAAGATTTCACTCTCTTTCCCTGCCAAATTTTGGTGGACTGTTGCTAGATCTGGATTCCATCCTACTTTAGCGGATAACACACTCACCCCGGAGTGAGTAGTTTTGGTTTCTAGCATCTTGGCTAGCTATAACTTAGATTGGGCCCAACTCATAGCGGAATAGATTCATGAGTCGGCGCTTAAGTAGGCCACCTACCATGCCATCTCTGGTCTTGATCTACAGACTCTGCATAGAGTCCAAGGTTTAAATATTATATGATCATGACCAGTTGGTATTGGCCCAGCATACATTAGAGCCCAGCCTGATTAAAGCTGATGAGAACCCTGTGGCACTTTAGAGGACACAACATCTTCTTATGCCTGAGATGTTTGCTCCAAAGCCACCACAGGAGGGTTCGATGACTGCCCCTACTACTACTCCAGCTGCTACTACTATTGAGAGACCCCAGTAGCCTGAGGTACTCGATTTTGAGGGGGTCCCAATATAGCTTCTTCTATATCAGAAGTCGGTACTTCACAGACTTCTACAGAGGGCATGGTTCATGTGCCCCCAATTTCTATTCAGGCTATGGCATAGCGATTACCACAGACTGAGGCTCAGTTGTCTCGGCTCATTCAACAGCTCAGGCCATGGGTCCAACAAACTATTGCAGACTCAGAGGAGCAATGCAAGGCATTTACCATATCTACTATTCAAGAAAATGTTTCTACAATTGATGCCCGTATTGATGCCTTTGAGGACCAGGTGCAAAAGAGGTCAGCTGAGACCCGACCATTAAAACTGTCAGCCATACATGAGGAGATTGTAAAACTTAGGGTCAATTTGACTTCTTCACTAGCGGGGCCAGTTATAGTTCTAGAGTCTATACCTTTGGAGCCGCTATTTGATCTATTTACCATAGAGGAAAGAGACCCTTTATGGAGGGTGATGAGACTGAGGAGAGGCATATGCATCCAAAGATCTCTGAGGTTTGATGATGAGGAGGCAAAGGATGAGCTTAGTTTGGTCTTGAGGATATCGAGAAGAAAAGGGGAGCTGAGACTAGCCCAGGAGCACGATAGAGAGATAGGTATTGGCCCATCGTGACAAAGTGCAGCTACTACGCAGACTATCCCGCATGAGGGAGATGATCAGATACAGCCAGAGATTGGTACATAGGCACCAAGATAAATGTTTTTTACCCTTCATATTTACTTTGATTTTGATATTATACATTGAGGACAATGTACATTTTTTATGGATTGTGGGTAGTTATGGACCTGTGTGAAGTCTGAGTAGCTTATGGTCCATACAACCCAAATTTTGATCCCTAGGTTTTCTGACCTGTGTTTTTTTTTCTCGTGAATGTTTAATTTCTATTACACTGGCATGTCTAGAATGTTTAGATAATATATGTGGCATATAGTACTTATACTTATGGCATACAACATATTTTTGATGTTTTATATTATGATTTGAAAAATAGCACCTACCAAAAATTTTTTGATTAGTAGTTAAATTGCAACCATGCATATTTGAGCGTTTGGCAATATTTGTCTTGATGAGTGAGTGTAATTGAGATATGAAGCATGATTTGTGAGTTTATTATTGTTAATGTATGCAATGCCATATGTGAGTGAGCTTATTTTGTTAGATTCATGCATATTTTGTGCTAATTCAAAACTTTCCCTATTACTCTAGTTGGATTGTAGATTAAATGGATTAGAAAGTGACGCTAGGCCTTTGTTCTTTAAATTAGTCCATTTTAGCCTAAAATAACCAACCAAATTATGTTTTATCCCTTGTTCCAAATATTTGAGCCTTACATGAACCAATTCTTTCTAAAATACCTAATTAGCCTAACCTTGTCTAGTGATAAATCTTGAGATTGGCCCTAGTCTGTCCTTGAGTATTGTGAACCTTGACTGAGACAAAATACCTAAGTTGAGGTTGGCTACAAAAAGTATCCCTAGTTTAGGGAAAAATATTATGTACTTCAATATAGGCTAAAAGTCTAAATTGACGGTGGATAGTGTAGAGGTGAAATCATGAAAATAAGATGGTGAGTTGGAAATGAGTAGACGAAGAAGAAAATCATGTGCCAGGGGAAAGAAAAAGAAAAAGATGCCTTAGATTGAGATTAGAAGCAAAAATGGTTTGTGAAAATGAAGCAAAAGCTAAAAAATGAGAAGAAAATATCCAGAAAAGCTTGAATATGAAGAAAAAGGGAGAATAAGGTGAAATGATTGAGTTGGCAAGGTGACAGTGATGAAAAACTTGGTTCAAGGATGGTCATTAGTCACTATGCTTCCAAAAATGCCCTACCAAAGCCTCGTGAGCCTACTTACAAGCCTAGTAAGTGCTAGAGTGATCCTAGCCCGGCTAGTTGAAAATCTGAGACATGAGTATAGGGGAAAGCCTATGATATTATTCAATGTGCATGAATATCTTTGTGAGTGTGAGTATGATTGCACAGTTCAAGTGTTAATTTTGAAATCATCATTGAGTGTGTTATTTGGGACTTCTTTCAGTGAGAGCATCTGCATCATATTGTTAGCACTTGATTTGTTCAGTGATTGTAGATTATGGATATTCTCTTGCTTGTCATAGTTGTGTTGTCAGATGCATCATTATGTCTTATTTTTCCAAAATAGCTATCTGATTTTGTTTTTGAAAAGTTGTTGTGGGTACTTAAGCCTGATTTACAAATATGTTATTAAGTTCTGTTTTGTGTGTTGTTGTGTTATCTAGTTAGATTGAGTCATCTCTTGAGGACAAGTAACAATATTAAGTTGCGGGTGATGATGTGATGTCAAATTAAAACACATTTGATACCTAAAACTTATAATTTGTGTATTCTCAATGCGACATTTATGGTATTTATGTGTTTTTGTGTTTGTTTTTACAGGAAAAGTAGGTTGGCACAATTTTGAGAAAAGTTGTAGGTTTTGCATGTTTTTGAAGACATATGAGACCTTTTATGAGTCGTAGCTTAATACACGAGTCATAGAGGTGATCTCGTGGAGATTTTCAGTGTTGAAGCAAAAACTAAACTTCATCCACATGAAACCCCATTACGAGTCATAGAGCATTCAACTAGCAGTATTGGAAAGTTTTATAGAAATTTCTAGTGTTTTCCAGTGTTGGACCAAATGCTGCAGATATGGACCATAGAAGACAATACGAGTCGTAGATAAAACTACGACTCCTAAAGATATTTCGTAGCAGTGAAGTCTAAGATCTAAGAAGTCGAACACGAAAGCCCGATTACGACTCGTACAACCAAGTACGAGTCATAACCATAAGTTATAGCTGCCACCGATTAGTTTTTCTAATTTATCTAAAGACTTGTTTTTAATACTATAAATAGTAAATATTAGGTCATTAGGAGCAATTTTTGATTGTTCACATATATTTCTCATAGGATAGAATAGAGAGCACGAAACTAGAGCACTTCTAGGGTTTTAAATTTGGAAACTAAATATTGGAGAAGAGATTCACTTGTAGATTCAATTCATCTTTCAATATTGTGATTCTCAATACAAATTGGGTTTTATTTTTCTTCAATTTTTTTGGGTAAATTATTAAACATGTCTTCTCTAGTTATTCTTTCTTTATTTGCCCAAAATATGAGTAGCTAAACCCACAACTTGGGGTTGTGGGAACCATGAAAATCTAACCAAATAGACCCAGATTATTTGCAATTCTTAGAATGGCTATTTACATATATTAATCAATTCTCTTCATTTTGCATGTTTTTTAGTGGTAGCCAACATTAGAACTTTCCTAGTGTTACCTTCCCGATCCAGGAAGTAGTGAATAGGAAAAGAGATTGATTAATAGGATTCGATGATATGTTCTCGTCTAATCAACTGAACTAGATCAAGGGGAGGTTGAATGGGACTATGGATAATGGTTAATTTAGCACACTATAGAGATGGGCCAAGTCCCATAGTAAAATTCGACCTTCACCTTTGACCAAAGAGTTGAAAGAACATAAATTATCATCCTGCATGAGATATTCTAGTTGAGAATAGTGATATCCAGGGCTGTTGAGTTAGTGAATCATGGGGAACACAATATCCAAGTTGCTCTCTATTAATGATTGTCTTCCATTTTAGTTAGTTTAGTTTAATTTCTTATCAATCATTGCAACCCCCCTTTTTGGGAATTGAGTTAGTTAATACTTGAATTGTTTATTAGTGAACTAATTTGTGATGTCTTTGTATTAGTTAGATTTATTACTTTGATAATCACTTTGACTTCAAAAGAGAGGTTTATCTTGAGCGTGATCATTTTTCTTCTCTGCGATCGCAGGGGAGGTCCCGCGTTCATGGAGGATTATGATTTGGCCCTCTTCGCTTTTGTGGGATTCAAATAGCGTTCGTGTAATGCTGGTTAGTGAATCTCCCTTTCTCTCCGCATTCGCAGGCTCCTCCTCCGCATTCAGGGAGGTCTTGCTCCTGTCAGTGCTCCGCATTCACAGAGTACATTTGTCACCTGATAAATTTTAATTTTTGAAACCTTCATTTTTACGAATTTCAAGCTTTTGGAGGTGATTTTGGACGAGAGTTTTTGGTTATTTTGTTTGGATAAGTGTTTCTAACTACATTTTGATTATTTTTCATGACTTTTTACCTTGATTTTATCTTGAAATTTCATGATTTTGAATGGCCAAATTAAAAAATTAAGGATTTTTGGTACTTGATTTCTCAACTTTAAATGGCGATTTCTCATCTGATTTGAACTCGGTTTTAGTGAAATTTTCACCCATGGATTTCATTTTTCATGGAGAACCAAATTTTAAAGTCAATTGTTACATTCATGAACTTTGGAATTTAGCCAAAAATTTAACTATTTTATCCCAAAGCCTAATTCGTGCCAATATAGGTATCATAATGCATCTCTTGATGTGTAGTATCTATTTTTTATAGTGATTGATTGATCCGAAATCATTTGAAGGTTTGATATGATTGAAAGCTTGTTCGGGTGCAGTTTCGACATTGAGGTAGGTTCGGCTAAACTTTTTAGGACTGGATTTGAGTTATTGGTCATGTTTATGTGGTAATTGTGAGACCTAGACTGGTTAATGAGTAATTGTGAAGATATGATAGAATATTGATGTAAATATGATTCTAGTTGAGCTGAATTATGAGTGAATTGTGATCCTATTAATAAATTGAGATGAAGTTATGAGAATTGAGGTCATTTTGGAAATAATTGTGATAAATTTAAAATTTATGAGCTTCTGTGGGTATTTGTGGAGCCCTATTCTATTGACATCCTGATTATTGATGGTAATGATTATATGAGACATAATGATGACCATGTGGTACTAGTTGATTCATATGATATTGTCTGTTTGATGTGATGGCTATCGTATATATTTCAATTATCATTCATATTACTATTACGAATATTCTTAAAAGGATAAATTGGTATGCACTTATCTGGTAATTGGCTAATTGCATTGGTATGCACACATCTTATTATTGATTAGCTACATTAGTATGCACACATCTGATACTAGACTGGTTGCGTTGGTATGCACACATCTTATTGCATTTGTACCATTTGAGACATATTGATATATTAAGGCATTTCATTATATGTCTTGCGGCACCTTCAGACACTTCAGTATGAGGGCCCCGATGCCTTGAGATATTTCTAATTATGGCTTGCGACACTTAGAGATATTTGAGTGTATGACCTACGATGCACCCGGATTCTATCTTATAGTTTTGGCTCGACAGATGTGTACATCAACCCTGCGACGGTTATGATTCCACCTCATACATTCCACCTCATACATAGCCTAAGATGTCATTGCATTCATACATTGCATTGCAATGATTCATTGTTTGTATTTATTGCCTTTACTTGTTTCTATTCATGTTTATATTATGTGCTAACCCTTTTAATGTAGGTAATAGGATTCTTCATTGTTACATACTTGTTTGATTTCTCTAACTTAGTTAATTGAACCTACTAGGTACATTTTAGTGTACTCATCCTTACCTTATTTTCTCCCTACAGATAAAGCATAAGGACTCGCACAGGGTAGTTGATTCACTTTATTTGAGCTTTTCTGCACCTATTCAAATCTTATTGGTGAGGCTTAGACTTCGAGTCGCCGTGGAGCTTTGATATTTTTTTTTATTTTTTAAAACTTTATATCAGATATTATCAGTGTTGTATTCCATTTGAGATAGTTGCATTTACTCTATTGTTCCACTTTAGATGCTTTTGTACTCATGACTCCAGGTTTAGGTATTGCTTATGTTATGTTGTGATTATTTTCACTTTACCTTATTTTCTTCAGTTATGATCTGATTTTTTATCATGATGACGATCTAGTTCTTGCCTAAATTTTTTATTTCTTTAATTTCTTCCTTAAGAAGACTTATTTTTTACTAGATATCTTAGATGGTAGCAGGGTTGGACTTCCTGGTGAAAATTTTGTTTAGAATATCAATCATGTTATAGGTATTTGTTATCTGGATGTGGGAAGACAATGTGGAAGGTTTATCTAAGGCCTATTTGAATTTGTCTAAGTAATTCCTTTTCTTATTAAGGTCTTATAGTGCACTGATAATTTCAAGAAGGAGGTCTTGTTCTTTTGAGATAACATTGATCTCAAGTTCATCAATTTCCTATTCAGACTCGGAGGATTCTAAGTTATCATTCTCAATTTGGTTGAAGGAGTGTTCAAGTTCATCTCCCACATCTTCCAAACAGTCACTATCACCTAATAGTAAGTGGTCTATTTAGTTAAGGATGGAATCATCAAGATTAAGATTCTTGATCTTCTTTTAAAGCTTACAGTATTTGACAATATGGATAGATTTGTTACATCTATATATATCATTTGCCATTGTTTGGAGTAGGAGACAAGGCCTTTTGTTATGCTCTTGCATTTTGGAGAGGAAAATATTGTCTTTCTAGGAAGATAAGTCTGGATGTAAAAGCTCCATTTTTAGGAGCAGGTCTTCTATGAGTCTTCTTTCTACAAGAGGGCAGGCCAAATTGTTCACAGAAGGTTCCTAGGTCTCAATAGGTTTGTGCCTTATTTTTAGCTAATTGCCTCAAAATCTTATCTTACTGACAGATAGGGATATATTTTATATAAAGCTTGTGACCTGACCATACGTGATTTACTCATAAGGAATGATATCACCAGAATATTGGTTTTGGAGTACTTCTTTGACCAAATCTCTAAAGAATTTAGGCAATCCATCTAAATCATTTTCGTTCTGATATGAAAGGTTTTCATAAGGCTTTTTATAAATCCTTGTGAGGAAAGAATCCTTATACCATCTAAAATCAGACAGACTTTTACACCTGAGATTGTTTAATATCACAGAGCGTCGTTCCCCATAAATACCTGGACTTCCTATAAAGGTTTTGATGATAGCATAAACTAATGCATTTGTTGAGTCAGGAATGGTCTGCCTATCTTTAAGGATTGGGTTTCCTAATGAGTTTCCTCGAATGCTTTGGAAGATATTTTTCTTATCCTCATCACTAAGATGGGTATCCCACCACAATTTAAGATGGCCAATAAATACTGTAACAATGACATGAGTGGAAAGTTGGTCAATAAAGTTAAGGCCAATTCTGTACGCAGTGGCTAACATATTCATCGGTTATAGTTTAGAAAAAATATTATATTCGGAGCAACCATCTATGTTCCATTCATAGATATTGTTGACATTGTAGTTATTTTACATTACTTTAAGCTTTTCTTTAAGGCGATATCAGGTTGGGTAACCCTAAGGTAGTATAATTTTTGCAGTATTCTCTAATTAGAATACTCAATTTTAAAAGAAGCTACCTCAAAAGAGACCTCTTCTTCAAAATGTTGATCTGAGATGACTTCCTACAGTACTTGAACCAATCTAGAGGATGTTTCTTTGTAGGGGGTGTCTGGGGATATGGACTTCTTAATTTCTGAAATTTGACGTTGAAGATCACAAAAGGAGGAAAATCATTAGCTTCTTTATGATGTTGGAGTTCCTTAACAATTTTTCTAGGCATATCATAGTGATTGAACAGAGGGATTGAGGAAGTAGAAGCCTGGGAAGGCTTGGAACAAGTGGTTGGTGCAGATAAGGATAGTCTTGACACTAGAAATTCTCCAAGATCATGCAAATACTTATTAGTATAATTATTTTGTTCAATAATTATTTTGATATCTTTTCCACTAATAGCATCAGTTTTAGTCCTTCTTTTAAAATTGCTATAACTACAAAGCTATTAGCATAAGACAATGTAAATCCTTGAGATGGAGGGAGCTTAAAAGTTATTTCTCCTCCAATAAGGGATTTCCATACTTTTGAAACATTTATTGATTTTGAAAAAGGGTAATCTAAATGATTGTAATCTACATAAGCTTCAAACCATTCAAAGAAATCAATTTGTTTCTGCATGAAGTTTAAAAAAATCATGAAAAAATTCTTGAAGATCTTTCCTTTCCTTATTTTGGAGATTATTGAAAAGTCAATTTCTCTTTAAAATATTTTTAGATAAATAGAACTCTTGTCTAAGTTTTTTCCTTCAATATAAAAATCTTTTGTCAGAATCAGCAGCTCCGCACCTAAAGATGAATAGTAAGGAATTTTGGTAGGTCATCGTTATTTTCAGTCACAAGAGTTTCCATAGAGCAGCTAGTCGGAAGGATCTTGCAATCAAAGCCAAAAGTTTGAATCCTTGTAGGAATAAAGAAACAAAGTGTCTTGTTGCTTCAAAAGGAATAGACGAGGATGTAGAGACTCTTTGGCTAAGAGACCTTTGGAATGAAATTGAGACAATTCCACTGGAGAAGCCTAATCTAAAATTTCTCAAACATTAGCTACTGTTGAATTTTGAAAATGATAGTATTAGCTAGTTTCTCATCCTGGTTTCATTTTGCAATAGCCAGTTCTAAGGTAAGGAGACTTGATTCCAAGAAATAGGCTTTGGCATGGACAAATGAGATTATTATATATAAGTTTTGAAGAGTAGAGTCTCATCTTTATAACTATTTCTCATAGCATCGATATTGAAGGATAAACTCATAGCCTTGTATTGAACCCTGTAAATGATTGTTACACAACTTTATATTGAACCCTATAAATGATTACTAGTAGAAGTGATTCAGTTTTGGTGTTGTAATTGAAAGTCTTGAAGTTCAGAGTTAAAGAATTCAAGATGTTCATATCCTTGAAGGAAACAGTAAAATTTAGAAAACAGTCAAAATAGATTGGACCATTGCAAAGATTAGTTTTCTCCATTCCTATGAGAGAGTCATTGAAATTATAAACCTTGAGTCTCTAAGACAGATAAGAAGAGAGGTATCTAGGCCTTCCCTAGAAAGAGGCTTAGTGGCAATCTGGACTAGCCCAAAATGGAGATAATTGTATTTCCATCTATATTTGTTCTATAGACTTGGGGTTTAAAGTTTGATATCCTCAGGACTCTGACTCAATAAAGATAGTTTGTTCAATGGTGAAAATATGGTAATCACTTGTTAAAGGACATCTAGAAGATTTATAGATGGTAGACTGGGAATGTTTTTAAATCTTCCAGTTCTCAATGGATCACTGCAAATAAGAGAAACTAATCTCTTTCTTGAGTTTGAAATTGGGAGAGATGGAGGAAGATGAAGTGGAGGTAGAAGGAGTTTTAGAGGAGGAGGAAAAAGAACTAAAGAAAGACATGATGAGAACTATAAAAAAGAATTAATTAAGCAAACAACAATGACTTTACTGTTTTGTGTCCTTGGATTAAGAGACCATTAGGTTCTATAAAGAAACTTATGCAAGTTCTTAACTAAATATTACATGGGAGAGCCAAATTTGATAGATAAATTAATGGACTTAGAATTAATTTTAGACATAAAAGCTAGATCTTTTCATATAGAT
>JAABOM020080069.1:0-32289 GCA_011800125.2 Solanum clarkiae | reverse complement strand
TCAAGGTTAGTGATGATAGCACCCATCACCCTAGTGTGTGAGGTACAAACCCCTCATCAAGGTTAGTGATGATAGCATCTATCACCCTAGTGTGTGAGGTACAAATACCTCATCAAGGTTAGTGATGATAACACCCATCACCCTAGTGGTTTAGATATTGACCCCTCAACTAGGTTACCCGGATCGGGCATGGTCTAATGCAACACTTTATATAGAATATATCATATATATATAAGCTTACACAATCATATAATGAATCTATCATATCTTATGCTTTGGACCTTCAACTCCTCAAGAAACCACATCCGAACATTTTATCAAACACTTATAGGGTGTGTAATGCTAGTATAAAACCATGCAATATAGAGATGAAATCATGCAAGAAAATCCATTCTAAAACCATCAATCAACACCTTGTAACACCCTCAAGTAATATACATCAAAACTCCTTCTCAAATCTTACAAAAATAGATCAAAGATTTTTAGCTCAAAATATAGCAAAATAGTCATAATTTCACATAGCTTTGACATAGTGTGTAGTGAATTTCATAATCATCAAGACCCATTTGTAAATCAATTTTGAACCATACAATTTGAGTAAAAAGAGGATTGGGTATCATCGGTGAAAGAAACTCATGAAAGAAACTCACATACCTTAGCTTGGAGATGAACTTGGCGAAGATTGGAGATGGAAACTTGAAGCTTGAAGAAGAACCTTGAAGGAAAACCTTGATGAGGGTTTGGGACATGAATTTGGTAGTGAAAATATGGCTAAGTGTTTTAGTGAGCATTGGGGAATGTTTAGGATGATATGAGGGTGAAATAAAGCTAAGTATACCGAAAAACATGGTTGGGAACACTTAACCCTAAAACCCAAAAACTTTGGACCGAGATAGAAATCACTAGCATAAAAATGCACAGGTCCGCATCTGGTCTGCGACGCGAACTTATCGCGAAGGACAAATTTACACTGGCCCGTGACAGTTGTGCGTCACGGCCCTATCACAGATCGATTCTGGTAATCAAAATTTTAGAAAATTAAAATTGTGATTCGATTGCTCTAAAATCAGAATTAGACCCTTCTCCCCCTAATTTTGACCCTTTAAGTAGGAATATGGAGTCGGATTTCCGATATCGTGCATGGAGTTTGAGATATTTGGAATTTAAATTTTTGGGCATTTCGGAGCACATTTTCGGGCACTTTTTGTGGTCGTTTCAATATCGCCCCCTTGGGAACATTCGTCCCTGATTGTAAAAGAGAGTACAAGACAAGAGTAATCATGAATAAAACAACCCCAACAAGAATGCAACATTTCATTTAAACACCATTTTCAAGACCTCAACATTAGTGTGAAATCATTATAAATTTGTCAACTTAAACGTGAATGCATATGAATGATAAGGGGATGAAAGATAAGACATGAAATCACACAAAGGAGTTGACATGTTATCATATGCTTGAATAGAATGAAAGTGATATGGGTATTGCTTCTCCATGCTCGCACTGGCTCCCCGAGAGACACATACAAATAGACGACTCACCAAAGGGCCTTGACGAATAACACATCAATATTAGTCAACTTCTTCACTCATCCATCAACACCTCGCTGGGACCTTCTTCTAAGTCAATTTATCCTCCACATCACCCACAATCTCATAGGGTTCTATCGCACTAGAGCCTCCAACACATCTCTTCAACCTAGAAACATGAAGAACCAAGCAAATCAAAGTCATATCCCTAGGCAAATCCCATCCACATTCAAGCTTACCAAATTCCTCAATACTCTAAAAGGACTCACACCTATAACTCATTTATCAACCTTAACCATACCTTTCTCACTTGTTACCATGAAACACCATCTCTCCCTTGGGAAAAAACCTCCACTCTATCATCTTCTCACCCAAAACTTCCAACTCTAATAAGGCGGAAATCAAGGCCTTTCTTAAACTAGGCCCCTTCAACCAAAAAAGATTTGGAACCATCAAGAATACTAGACCACCATGCTCAACTTCTACCAACCTAACCCCCAACCTAGACAACTGATAGACCTCTCTAGTAACCTCCTAGTCACCACTATCCACATATGCTAGACTTCCCATAGGCACCCCACTTAGAGCTTCAACCACAACATTAGCCTCAATGGGGAAAATATAATGCACACTCATATTATAATCCTTAAGGAGTTCTAACCACCTTCTTGTTATCATAAATTCACACCTATCATGTTAAGGAAACAACCTATCATTCTCCAAGACTTGCATCACTACTCCTAAATGGTTCATAACCTCTGAATAAATCAATACTTCATTACTAGAGACCACCACAAACATGCCGAGGTAGGGTTTTAAGACCCTACTCATGAAACCCAATAGACACAACAAGTGCACAAGCCCACCAAACAACTCCACCAATATTCAGAATGCTCATTCCTAGTCTGAAAAGAAACTTAGGATACCATCTACCCTCATCCTCACTTGAGAACAAAACCCAAACCTCAAATCAACCTTAGAAAAGTGACTAACCCATTGTAGTTGACCAAATAGATCGACCATTCTTAACCATCACATCACAACCTTATGAGTTCTACACTCATCGAAATCATTCTATACAAGTAGCCAAATCACCCCAAGATCTCCAACACCTCTAACTAATTACAACCAAGATCACAAGTCAAGACTCTATTCAACAATAACATGGGAAACCCTCGTAGACCCCTTCTAGCTATGATAGACTAGCGCAACTGTCCGGGACACACACATGAATCCTACTAGCACAAAGGAATCAGACAAGAGATAGCAACTCCCGGCCCTATCAAATCACCCTACTCAAAATGTCAGTAACAAATTGGACTTACTTAGGGTCAACTAAGTCACAAGAGAACCAATAGAAGAGAACCTACTCACAAGTTTCGATAATAGCCCACTAAACCCAAGAAGATCCCAATAATCAAGGAAGTCAAGGTCTAGGCTAATCTCTAATCGCCTTTGTCTTACTAGGGTTCACCTTAATACTATCACCCGGCATCACACCACCTAGGAAGGCAATCTCTCACAACCAAAATCCCCATTTCTCCTATCTAGAATCCAAGCTTCTTCCTTAAACTTTGTACTAGTACTCTAAAAACTCTCATATGCACTACCTCATTAGGGAACACAAACTAGCATATCATCACTAAAACCATTATAAATGTATTATAGTAAGGTCTAAAAGATCTTATTCATGGGACGTAGAGGCATAACCAGCGCACTAGTCTAACCAAAGAACACAACCGCAAATTTGAAATATCGAAAAGGGACATTCAAGGCCTCATCTACCACTAACAATAAAAGATGATAAATACAACCCCTTGAGATAAATTTTACCTTATGACAAGAAATTGACCTACCTCCCTTACTAACACTTGACAACCTTCCACTCAAAGATGGGCTCATTAGGGATTCAGGACCTAACTCTATGGGTCCTATCACCCATGAAGGCACAACGTGCATGCAACCATTCCGTCCCCAGTATAATATCAAGAACCACCATACCAACACAAACAAGCCACCAAGCAAGACCTAATGCAATATAAACTCGGATAACAACTATGAACCATCTAGCAACAATATACTCAACAAGAGGATAGACACCAAAGGCCCACACCACAACTTGGGCACACAAGAAGCCCCACTAGCAACCAAACGAATACAGAGGAAACAGTGGCAAACTGGGCCTGACAATTCAACTACAACAAAGCCAAGGAAACTTCAACTTACCGGTAGTAGCATTAGGCACTTCATCCCACTTCTTGAGCCACTTGATCAACATGACCATCTTTACCCTTATTTTGAGCATAAGGGCAATCCAAAATTTTGTTGCCCATTTTCCCACATCCAAAGCATGCACCTGTATCCCTCCAATATGCACCACCATGTTTCCTCTTGCACTTTCGACATTTAGGTCATCCCACCCCCTTATCTCTTCTTTAACCCTTTTTGCGCTTTTGAGGACACTTCTTTATCGCATGACCCATCTCCCTACAACCAAAGTAAGCATTAACACATTTCAAGCATGGACAATAGTGTCCTATACCATATTTTGGGCACCTAGCATGAGGCATCACACGACTACCACTTCTACATTTGAGACTTTTTAACTTACCCACATTATGGGCCCTCTAGCCTCGCTACCTCTCCTCTCACCACTAGAAGTCTAGGGAGAACCCACATGCTGATCGAGGTGAGTTGCCAATTTTTTTGCTGCTTTGGCCACTTCCTATAGAACATTGCAAATATCTACGTTCATCATAGCACCGTCCTGAGTAACTTAAGACATATCCTGAAATGTAGCAATTAGGGGTTAGTAATAAGCCCTAGCGTACCTAACTCTATCGCACGACTGGGATCATGAAGAAGTGAAACATTTCCTAAAATTCCTCATAGCCTACTACTCATAGTTGTTGTGTACAACACAACCATAAATAAGACTCAAATCAATGCAGTGTGTTGGACTCTGAGGATCTATCAACCTAGTGCTCCGATACCATCTTTTTCATGATCCAAGCCCAGGGCCTTGATGTGATCGACTAATGGGGAACCTGGAGGAATCCAAAACAAGACTCATATCATATCATTACACATCCTTGGTTGTATAAGTAATATAAAACAAGCATCAAGAAATAATAAAGCGGGACAACCGGGACTAAGAGAAAGCACTTTCTTACCATACACATCAAGAACAATAGAGTCAAGGCTCTCAGTATAGATACATGACATGTCCAACAAACACCTCTAATACATAGATGAGAGCGGGGGCCAAAAAAGAGTAACTGACTCACTCTCAAAGTCAAAACAAATAGTAAAGAAGAATGTCTCAATGCATAATAAAAGAAACATAGACAAAGGTCCCCGAAGTGGAGCACTCACCAACAAGCTTGAGTTTTATCGAACTGGCCACGTGGAGGAGGAGGATGATCAACTTGGACACTGGTTCCTACATGGTGACATCATGTAGGCATGGAGTATGTGTTAGTATATTTGAATGTACTATGTAGGATATAATGAAATAAGAATTAGGCATCATAATCAAAATACATAACGATAGAGAATAGACATAATACAACAATATGGCATCTATGATTAATGCTTGAAGTAAAACGTGTTTGTAAATCAAGATCATATAGGATATCATATGTGTAGAAGAGACTAAGCTAGATTTTCAAAGGAAAAACCCCTTGGTAGGTTAGTGATTATAGCACCCATCACCCTAGTGTGTAAGGTACAAACCCCTCATTAAGGTTAGTGATTATAACACCCATCACTCTAAGTGTGTGAGGTACAAACCCCTCATCAAGGTTAGCACCAGTCACCCCAGTGTGTGAGGTACAATCCCCTTATCAAGTTTAGTGATGATAGTATTCATCACCCTAGTGTGTGAGGTACGAACCCCTCACAAAGGTTACTGATGATACCACCTATCACCCTAGTGGTTGAGATATTAACCCCTCAACTAGGTTACCTTGATCAGGCATGGCCTAATGCAATACTTTATATAGAATATATCATGTGCATAAGGTTATTACATCATCATATAGTTAATCATATTATATCTCATGCTTTGGACCTTCAACTCCTCAGGAAACCACTTTCAAACATTTTATCAAACGCTTAGAGGGTGTGTGATGCCAGTACAAAACCATGAAATATAGAGATGAAATCATGCAAGAAAATCCATTTTAAAACCATCAATCCATACCTTGTAACTCCTTCGAGCAATATACATCAAAACACCTTCTCAAATCTTACAAAAGATCAATGATTGTTAGCTCAAAACATAGCAAAACAGTCACAACTTCACATAGTTTTAACATAGTGTGCAATGAATTTCATAATAATTGAGACTCATTTGTAAATAAACTTTAAACTATGTAATTTGAGTAAAACGAGGCTTGGGTATCATGGGCGAAAGGAACCCATGAAAGAAACCCACATGTCTTAGCTTGGTGATGAACTTGGTGAAAATTGGAGATGGAGACTTGAAGTTGAAGAAGAACCTTGAAAGAAAACCTTAGCTTAGGATAAGGGTTTAGGACTTGAATTTAGGAGTGAAAATATGGCTACGTGTTTTAGTTAGCATTGGGGAATTTTTAGGATGATATGAGGGTGAAATAAGGCTAAGCATAGGCAAAAACAGGGTTGGGAACACTTAGGCCCAAAACCCAAAAGACTTGGACCGATATAGAAATCAATAGTAACAAAATACACAGGTCCACGCCTGGTCCATGACATCGACCTATCTCGAAGGACAAATTTACACTGGTCCACAATAGCTGTGCATCACGGCCCTGTCACAGATTGGTTCTAGAAATAAATATCTTAGAAAATTAAAATTGTAAATTAATTTCTCTAAAATTGGGGTTAGACTCTCTTCCCCATAATTTTTACTCCCTGAACAAGAATATGAAGTCAATTTTTTATATTGTGTACGTATTTTGAGATAAATGAAATCTAAAACTTCGAGCATTCTAAGACATATTTTCGGGCACTTTTTGGGGTTATTTCATTACACCCAGAATATCCGTCGAGGAAATAGTACCAACCATTCTCTACAAGTCTATCAAGTATTTGATCCATGAATGGCATGAGGAAATGATCTTTCTTCGTGGAAGCATTCAACCTTTCGTAGTCTATGCACACTCTTCATCTGATGACTGATCGCATGAGAATCAACTCATTTTTCTCATTTGGTACCATGGTGATACCCTTTTTATTTTGGACAGATTGCACAGGACTCACCCACTCACTGTCTGCAATAGGATAGATTACCCCTGCATCTGACCACTTGATGATTTCTTTTTGAACCACTTCTTGCATTGGAGGATTTAACTGTCTCTGATGTTCGATACTCAATTTATAATCCTTGACTAGTTGAATCTTATGGGTGCGTATCCTTGGAGGTATGCCAATGATATCTGCAACTGTCTACCCAATGAACCTTTTGAATTGTTTAAGAACTGAGACAAGGGCCTCGGCTTGTACTTTGCTTAAATAGGCTACAATTATGATTGGTAGCATACTGTTTTCTCCCAAGTATACATATTTCAGATGTGTCGGTAATGCTTTCAAGTCTAACTTACGTGGGACCTCTATGAAAGGCTTCATAGGTGGAGTTTCCCTGTCGCTCAAATCTAACTCCAACCTGGCCTATCGTCTAGGCCCAAATGATACTCCGAGAGCATTTACTATCTCCTCGTAATCAAGAATGCTTTCACCGTCAAAATTCATCAACACAACTGCCAAAGGTTCGACTCCCACTCTTAACTCAACCGGGACATCCATTTCATCATCATCACCAATTTTAATCATTGAGACTACCTAAAACTCACAATTCTTTCTATCTTGTTGGCAAACTTGAAATCGAATTGCCTCTTCACCAAATTGAAAAGCAAGCAACACCTTTTCCATATCAACCAATGTGCAACCTGTGGCTAAGAACAGTCAACCCAAGATGACAGAAACTGCAAATCAACCTCACAGTCAAGTATAACAAAATCTGTGGGAAATATAAATTTATCTACCTTAACCAGCACATTATAAAGTATCCCCATAGGCTTCTTGATTATTCTATCCGCCATTAACAGTTGCATCTTTATAGGGACAAGAGTACTTAAACCGAGCCTTCTGAATATGGCAAGAGGAATAAAATTGATGTTGGCTCCTAAATCACATAGTGCTTTGGCAAATGCAAGTTCTTTGATAGTGTATGGTATGGTGAAGGCACCTGGGTCTTCATGTTTTTTCACAAGAGACTTTGTGGTGATGGCACTGCAGTGTTGATAATTTTAAGAGAGATCTTGGCTAAATGTTTCCTTTTTCTTAACTAGTTCTTTCATCCATCTAGCATGCCCAGACTTCCTCTCAGGATCTTTAATCAAAGGGATATCTACTAACAAGTTCTTAATCATTGCCAAAAACTGCTCAAAGTTACTTTCCTCTTTTCTCCTCCCAACCCTTTTGGGAAAAGGCGAAGGGGGCCTTGGAAAGGTTTTATATTTCTTTGGTTGCTCCCTCGTATTGTGGGTTTTTTCTCTTTACTGATATTTTCCTTGCATATTTCATCCATAACATCTGGCATCGGTGGATTGATTGTGTTTTTGACACTCCAAGTCATGCCCGCCGTGCAATGCCCATCATTCTTTTGGATTTTGAATCATATTGTTGGGTAAGGTGCCCTTTTAGCATTGGTTCAATTGTGAAGAAACTTGCTCAAATTGTTGTTCTAATTGTTTAATCGCGCCGGAGTGAGACTCTATTTTTTGGTTTATGCTTGAAATTTTCGACCTCATTCCTTTCAAGGTCTTATGTTGGTTGCCGGCTCTTTTAAACAACTTGTTAAACATCTCTTCAAGCCTCGAAGTACTTGGCATGGCATCACGGTTGTGGGGGCACATAAGGACGATTGCTATAGCCATCTCTTCCACCCCATTCAGCTCTGGCACTCTATCTCTCTCATAATGACCACCTCAGTTGTCACTATAAGCACCATCGCAGTTGTAGTTCTAACCTTGATTCCTGAAACCTTGCCTCCAATAGTCCGAGTTTGACCCTTGGGGGTTATTCCGGAAACCCGCTGCTTGGTTGCTCATGAAACAAGCATCTTCATCAAAGAATAGATCTTCATATAATCATTCTCATTGAAGTCCCTAAGTTGTGGCTTATCATCCCTTGGTAGTGGATTTTCTTCTTTTCCTATATGATCAATCATATTCATTTCTTCCTCAACCTTGATATTCTCATTCACTTGAGCCATTCTTCTAAAGAGTCGATGGATCTCCAAATTGATCGGAGCTAAGGGATTGCCTTGGATCCATATGATGGGCATAAAACCTAGTACACCATGCAAATAAAATCAAACAACAAAAACAAAAATAAAAGTAAAATAAAAGAGAATCTAGAAATAAGCACTTTAACTAACTAATAGTGAAATCAAGTCAAGAACCTAGCCGTATTCCCCGGCATGGTGCCATAATTTTTGACTGATGCTCACGCTCTAATAAGAAAGCAGACGCTGTCAGTAATTAACCTAACTGGAGGTTAGGGTCGAATCCACAGGGAACATGAGGCTTGAATATAGAGATCCACTACTAATCATTTCAAGCATCTATTACTAATATCTCTAAATGAGGGGTTTTATTTTTAATTCAAAAACAAAAATAAAAATTATACTAACTATGCGGGAAGACACTAAAATTTAGGGACAACTTGGGAATGGTGTTCCCCATGATTCGTTGACTCAATTACTCTAGATAGTACAACTCTAATTGATAATTAGCATGCAGGATGGTAACTTAGGTTCTTCCAGCCCTCTTGTGAAGGTGAAGGTTGAATTTCAGCATGGCGCATGGTCGGCAATCATGGTGTTCTAGCTAACCGTCACCCATTGTCCTGGTCAACCTCCCCTTGGTCTGGTTTGGTTGATTCCATTAGAACACATTAATCGAATCCTATGATTTGCTTTCCTTTTCCTATTCGTCACTACCTTGGTGGAGATCATGATAGTAGCCGGGTTTGGTGTTGGCTGCCACCAAACAACAATCAAAATGAAGGGAAATAAACAATATATGCTAAACCCCAATCAAAGACATGCACAAAGTCTAGGTTATTTCAAGTCAACTGCTCATGGTTCCCACAACCCCAAGTTGTGGGTGCTTAGCTACTCATGGCTAAGGAAAAATCAACAAAAATGCAAATAGAGAAATAGTTGAGAGTTTACCCAAAGGAATGAAGAACAAGAACACCACAAATTGGCAACCACAAGCTTCGATTAATATAAAATGAACACAATGTGAGTTTTGCAATCCCCAAAAGTGGGTTTTCAAATCAAAAAGGAGAATCTACACTAAACTCTAGAAAAACATGAATAATATTCAAGGGAGAATATTCAAAGTGTTCCCTACAATATTCAATGTATCAGCTCCCTCCTAAAAAAAACCTATCATGAAATATTTATAATATTTATAATTTAATACTGAAAAATTAAATAGAAAAGATAGCTGACAACAGGTACGTCCCACAGGTACGACTCGTAGGGTAACCTACAGGTCATAATTGAAATCTCATATCAGACACTTTGAATTTTGGACTTGACTGTTATGACCCACTGGTATAAGTCATTGCTTAGGCTATGACTTGTATGCTCCTCTCATTGTCTAGGCCTTCAACTTTTGGTCCAAACTTTTGTCTCTCTATTTCTTGCTACGAACCCACTTATACGAGTTATAGTAGGACTACGACTTGTAGAGTGGCCTCATAGTGCTGACCTCCACTTAGCAGATTTCTGATTTTTGCTCACTGTTTCCTTTCTATGAGATCACGGTACGATTCGTAGCTTAGGCCACGACTCATAGAAAGGATCATATGTCCTACAATTCAGCAAAATCTTCAATTTTCTCCCAAAATCATGTCAACCTATCTTTTCTACAATAATAACACAAAAACTCATAAACACCATAAAAGTGTACGTTAAGAACTCACAAAATCCCTTGTTTTAGGCATCAAAAGTGCCATATTTAGATAGCACATCAATAGCTATCCCAAATTTTGATCATCAGATTTTCTTGCTTGTGTTCTTTTTTCTCATGGATATTTGATTTCTGTTAAATTGGCACGTTTATGATGTTTAGATAATATTTATAACATATAGTACTAATACTTATGGCATATAACATGTTTTTATATTTTATTTTGAAAATTGGTGTCCACCAAAAAATTTTGATTAATAGTTACATGACAACCATGCATGTTTGGGTGTTTGGCAATAGTTGTTCTGATAAATGAGGGTAATTGAGACATGAAATATGATTTGTGAGTTGCTTGTTGATAATGTATTGCAATGCCATATGAGTGTGGGCTTATTTAGATATATTCATGCAATTGTGTGCTACTTCAGAACTTACCCTGTTACTCTAAGTTAGATTGTAGATTAAATGAATTAGGAAAGGATCTTAGGCCTTTGTTCTTTCATTATCCCACTTTAGCTTAAACTAACCAACCAAATGTTGTTTTATCCCTTGATCCAAATATTTGAGCCTTACATGAACCAATTCTTTCTAAAACACCTAATTAGCCTAACCTTGTCTAGTGATAAATCTTGAGATCGGCACAGGTCTATACTTGAGCATTGTGAACCTTGATTGATTCAAAAAGCCTAAGTTGAGAGTGGCCACTAAAAGTGACCCTGATTTGGAGAATAGATATTATGTACTTCAATGTAGGCCAAAATCCTAAGTCGAGGGTGGCCAGTGTAGGGGTAAAATCACAAAAATAAGGTGGTGAATTCGGAATGAGGAGAAAACGAAGAAAATCATGTACTGGGTGCAAGAAAAAGAAAAAGATGCCTTAGATTTAGGTTAAAAGAAAAATGAAGTGTAAAAATGAGGCAAAAGCTAAAAAGTGAGAAGAAAATACCTGAAAAAACTTGGATATGAAAAAAGGGATAATAAGATAAAAATAATTGATGTGGTAAGGTGAAAGTGAAGAAAAAACGTAGTTCAAAGATGACTTTTAGTCACTATTTTTTCAAAATGTCGTGCCAAAGCCCCCTGAGCCCACGTCACAAGCCTAAAAAGTTCTAAAGTGATTCTAGTCCAGTTGGTCGAAAATCTGAGTCATGCGAATATGGGAAAGCCTATGATATTAGTCATTATGCATGAATATCTTTTGTGAGAGTGAGCATATTTGCACAGTCCCAAGCTAAATTTGAAATCACCATTGAATGTCAAAAATGAGACTTCTTTCTATGAGGGTACTTGCATTGCACTGTTAGCATTTGACTTGTTCAGTGATTGTGCACTATTGATATTCCCTTGCTTGTCATAGTTGTGCTTTCAAATGCACTAGTGTGTTTTGGTTTGCTAAATAATTGTCTGATGTTGTTTTGAAAAGTTTATGTGGGTATATGAGTTTGAATTATATGTGATATACGCTAACTGGTTGAGGCTATGTGTTGTTATATTATCTATATAGATTGAGTCGTTGCTTGAGGATAAACATCAATTTTAAGTTGAGGTTGTTCATGTGTTGTCAAATTACAACACATTTGACGCTTAAAACAAAAAATTTATGTGTTCTCAATGGGACATTTATGGTTTTTATGTATTTTTAGTGTTTATTTTGTAGGAAAGCAGGTTGGCATGATTTTTGGGTCAAATTGAAGACTTTTCTGGTTTTCGAGGGTTTAGGAGACCCTATATGAGTCGTAGAGACTTCTACAAGTCATAGAGTGGATTTCATGGAGATTTCCAATAAAGTTTGAAGATTTGAAGTTCTGATAGACGAGACCTCTTTACGAGTCGTAGATCACTGTATGACTCATATAGAGTGGTTTCGTGAAGAATTCCAGTGAGATCTACTGAAGGACAAGTTTACGAAGGTGCAGTCTACGAGAAGGAAATACGAGTTATAAAGCTGTCTATGACTCGTAAAGTGGATTTGTACCAGTGAAGTCCAAGATCTCAAGAGTTGAACATGAGACCCTGATTGTGACAGTAAACACAATTATGAGTCATAAAGACCTGTCATATAAAGTCACCGACTAGTTTCTCTAATTTTTTAGGACTTGTTTAAATATTATATATAGTACTTTTTAGGTCATTATTCAGAGAACACAATAGATAAGATATCATCAGAA
Organism: Solanum clarkiae; assembly: GCA_011800125.2. Lineage (NCBI taxonomy): Eukaryota > Viridiplantae > Streptophyta > Magnoliopsida > Solanales > Solanaceae > Solanum > Solanum clarkiae. The sequence continues at coordinate 19,622 of JAABOM020080069.1, read as the reverse complement.
TACTTTTTAGGGTTTCATACTTGGAGACAAAATATTGGAGAGAAGAATACACTTGTGGATTCAGTGTATCTTTCAATCTTGTGATTCACAATAAAAATTGGGTTTCCTTATTCTTCAATATATTTGGGTAAGTGATTAGTTATGTTTTCGCAATTCATGACTTCTCCATCTACCCCTAGAATGAGTAGAAAAACTCACAACCTGGGGTTGTGGAAACCATGAAGATCTAACCAAATAAACCCGGATTATTTGCAATTCTTGGAATGGGCATTTACATGTGTTAATCAATTCTCTTCATTTGCATGTTTTCTAGTGATGGCCACTATTAGAACTTTCCTATTGTTACCTTCCCAATCCAAGTTGTAATGAATAGGAAAAGAGATTGGTTAACAGGATTCGATGATGTGCTCTCGTTTAATCAACTGGAACTACACCAAGGTGAGGTTGACTGGGACTATGGGTAACGGTTAGTATTGCACATTATGGAGATGGGCCAAGTCATATAGTGAAATTCACCTCTTACATTTGACCAATGGGCTTAGTGAACTTAAATTACCATCCTACATGTTATACCCTAGTCAAGAATTGGGTTATTCGGGGATATTGACTTAGTGAATCATGGGGAACACAATTCTCAAGTTGCTCTCTATTATTAATGGTCTCTTGTTTTAGTTAGTTTAATTTAACTTCTTATCAATCATTGCACCACCCTCCTTGTGGAATTGAGTTAGTTAATACTTGAATTGTTTATTAGTGAATTTATTTGGAAAGTCTTTGTATTCTCTATAGGATTCGACCCTAACCTTAGTTAGATTTTATATTTAGTAACAACCATTTTATCCACCAAAAGAGAGGTGTAACTTAGGTGTGATCAATTGGTCTGCTCCAAGACAAAGGTAGATCATAAGCAACATTTATGGACTATGTTTCAACGACTTAGAGAGGAGAGGTTGTTTTGCTAAATTCTCTATGTGTAAGTTTTGGCTAAGTTCGGTGGCATTCATGGTTCATATTGTGCCTAAAGAGGGTATTCTAGTTGATCCACAAAGATTGAGCCAGTTCAGGGTTGGACTAAACATACTTCGGGTACGGATATTCATAGTTTTGTAGGCCTAGCTGGTTATTACATGTGATTTGTTCAGGGGTTTTGTTCTACAGCAGCTCTATTGACTAGGCTCACCAAGAGGAATGTTCTATTCCATTGGTTGAATGAGCATGAGGAGAGCTTCCAGAAGCTCAAGAAACTTTTGAATACATCTCTTGTTTTGACCTTACCAGAGGAGGGTATTAGCTTTACAGTATATTATGATGCATCTGGAGTTGGCTTGGGTGGAGTCTTGATCAAGAAAGAAAAGGTGACTGCTTATGCTTTTAGACAATTGAAGACTCATGAGAAGAGTTATCCTACCCATGAGTTGGAGTTAGCAGTTGCTGTATTTCTGTTGAAGCTCTGGAGGCACTATCTTTATAGTATTCATTGTGATATGTTCTCTGACCATCGCAGCTTACAGTACATTTTCAGCCAAAAGCAATTGAATCTGAGACGTAGGAGATAGATTGGGCTTTTGAAGGATTATGATTTGACAATATTGTATCACTCAGGTAAAGCCAATATGGTGGCTCATGCTTTGAGTAGAAATGCTTGTAGTATGGGGAGTGTTGTGGCTATTCGGGTTAAGGAGTGACCCTTGGCTAGGGATGTTTAGTGGTTAGCTAATGGGTTGATGAAATTGCTGAATTCTAAGGATAATGGTGTGTTTTCTTGTAGGGAGGCTTGTTCTTCCTTGATAGATCAGATTAGGAGCTGCCAGTTCGAAGATGAGAGGCTATGTCAGATTCATGACAATATTGTTAAAGGGGAGGCTACGGAAGCCAAGCTTGATTTGGAGGGTGTATTGAGGATCAGGGTAGGGTTTGTATGCCAAAGGTGGATGATTTGATCAGTTGATCCCCGATGAGACCCATTGTGCTAGATATTCTATTAGGGCAGCGAAGATGTATCATGATTTGAGACAACATTGCTGGTGGTGTGGTAAGAAGAAGGATATATCAAAGTTTGTTGCTAGGTGGTTGACATGTCAGCAGCCCAAGTGTGAGCATTTGGGGCCAGGTAGAGATTTGCAGAGGATGCCCATTCCCATGTGAAAGTGGGAATGACATTGATGAGTCCATATTTTGGACTCATTTGGAGCTTAAATAGTGAAGAAATATTGTCCTCAATGAGCTATTATGCCTCATATATTCATTAACCTTTGTGTTTTATTCCAGGAATTAGGCTAAAAGTGCATAGAAGAGAAATACTCAACAACACAAGGCAAAGGAGAAAAAATTCCAAAAATACGGTCAAACGTGATGCCCCCAATTCATTCGATAGATCGTCGAATTGCAATTGAGAAAAAGGCAATGTGAGTAGAGATTCACAGATCGCCGAACATGATTGGTGACGAACAATGGCATCAACATAGAGCCTTAAACTGATGCATTAAAGCAGTTAAGTGCGCATTCAGCGCATCATCTAAGTGCTCGGTGATGACCTACCTTGACTTTCGAATGGTGCAAACGTGTGTTAATTAGGAAAATATGCATGAGTATAAATAGAAATGGTACATCATCATACACATATTCTGATTATTTTGATATTGAGAGAGAAAGAGAGTACAAAGAACCTTTATGGCAGCTATGTAGAAAGGTTTTATTTTTCAAGCTTTGGAAGGAGAGTTACAGAGATTAAGAGAACAAATTCCAACTTGTTTCCTTGTAATTTCTCTTGCCCACATCCATGGTTACTGATACTGGTATATATTTCTTACTTTTAAGCATCTGCTGTTAAAACCCCATTGTTAGAGGGGTGTATTTGATATAGGCACTTGAATTATTAGATGGGCCTATGATATTTTGAATTCTTTGATGTTAATCTGAGTGAATTCATACTTATTGTATTGTATAACTTATAATCTTAAGATTGCAAACTCTGGGTTATTTTTAGATCTTCAAATACTGCATTAATTTGAGTAATTATAGTTGGTAATGAGTGTGATAGTCGAAATCTTTCGGGGCTTTAGTTGAATGACACAAAATTGGATTCAACGATCTAAGTAATAGAGGGTTTGTTGATAATTGCTCAAGCCAAGCATGTCTTTGAGTGAATGGCATATGAAGACATAACAAGTACTTGTAAAACACCATTGTTATCTTAATCAAAGTAGAGGTTACTAGTAATTCTAGCTTACTCACATATTATTAACTCAAACATTCAAGTATTTAGACATGGTAAATTACCTCTTGTCTCATATTCACACACCTCTGACATCTCTCTCTCTCTCTCTTAGTTATTTAAATCTTATAATTGTTGTTAGTTAAATGCCAGTTTTATATTACTCGCAGCCCCGCATGTTAACACTACTATTGCCTAGTTCAACTCAATACTTCATTACATGAACACGCGCTCCCTAAAGTTTGACCCTGACTCAATAGTTGGGTAAAATATACTGATAAAAATTCTCCACGTTCTCCAAAAGTGAGGTGTGCTTGAATGTCATAAAAAATGATGTCTTTGATGGGGGAACGGTGTTTGTACTTGTAAGAAGTTTTTTTTTTTAAACTTAGCTTTGGTAGTTGAACTTTCTTTTTGCTTTTATTTTTGTTTGTGTTGGTTTAGTTTAGGTGAAACTATGGATGACGCCTGGAATGTGAATGGTTATAATGTGAGGGATCTCAATGATATCCATGATGTTGATTTGGATCAAGTGGGCAGTACAGGAGTGATCAGATTTCCCCCATTAGTTGGAAATGTTGTGTTTCATGTCAAGAGCACAATGTTTCAGCTGCTCCAATTGAAGGGACTATTTGGTGGTCTAGCTCATGATGAGTCACAGAAGCATCTCCTCAGCTTTATGGATATTTGTTCACCATTCAGCTTCAAGGGTGTGACAAAAGGCCATCCGGCTGAGACTCTTTGCTTTTTCTTTATCTAAAGAGGTCACACGATGGTTGGCTGAATTACCGCGTGATTCGGTCACATCTTGGGAAAAATTGCAAGATTCATTCCTTGAGAGATTCTTTCCTCCCTCTAATATGGTGAAACTCTGGAGAACTATTGAGAATTTTAAGAGGATTGAAGGTAAACTACTGCATGAAACATGGTTAAGGTTTCGAAAACTCCTACTATACTATCCAAATTATGGAGTTCTAGACTATCTTCTTTTGCAATACTTCTTCTATATGATTTTGATGTTATGAACAAATATATAACTGATAAGTTGGTAGCAGGAGGCATCATGAAACAAACGTTTGCTGCTACCTCAGAATTATTAGATAATATGACCAAAACAAATAAAGAATGATATACCTGATATGACCTTGTTTCCTCTACTCAAAGGGGACCATCTAACAAACAATTGGCCAAATATCAAGAGTAAGATAAAAAAATGTCCAAAATATTAACTCAATTAGATCATTTGATAAAACATGTGAAGGGTAGTAGTCAAAAAAGTGTGAATGTTGTTGGTGTTGCTGGTGAAATATCATTTGATAGTGTGACTTATGATGGTGGTTATAGTGATAAGGTGCGCTATATGGGAAATCAAGTCATGGGTGCTCGGATGGCCTTTTCAAGACTACCCAAGAATCAAGGTCAGAACAATGTAAATGGTTGGAAAGATACAAATTGGCCAAATTAATACGAAAGTTGGCAAGAAAGGGAGCTGAGAGAAATCAATACATTCCATCCCATGATAGGGTGAAGCCGCGGGTTGACGGAAAGCTTTCGGACTGAAGACATGTTGACTAGATTTTTTAACAACGTTGAGGCTTTGGACAAGGTGTCCAAAGGGATGAAGTCAAAATTTTCACAATTGAGCCAAGACGTACTTCACATTTGACATCTATCAAGCATTTGGAAACACAATTTGGAAATATCGCAGCCTATATTAACCGATGCCCCAAAGGTGCCCTACCTAGTGACACATTAGCCAATCCAAAAGGTGAAAAATAGGGCCATGTCCATTACAACATATAGTGGCAAGGTTGTTGATGGTGTTGTACCTACACCTAACGTTGAGTTGGGAGGTGGAGTCAAGGCTACCTTGTCGGAAGGTGGTAAAGAATCGAAAGTGGAAGATTGTATTGTGTTTGCGAATGAAGATGGTGATGTAGTTGTGAGAGAAGAAAGTCATTCTCTCGGCAATCATAAGAGTGATGAAAAAGTTGGGGTCACTTAAAAGCATACCCCCCAAAAATTGTAACTCAGCCTTCAATTTGAAAACTCCTCGGGTCAAGGTTGATCCTCTATTTCCTTAGAGACTGAAGAAGAAAGAGGAGGCCACCAAGTTCCTGAAATTCCTATCTATGTTCAACACTCTTTCTGACTAAGAAGAGAACCTTAGAATGTGAAACAATTGAAGTATCCCTCACTGTAGGCGATTTTTACCAACCACTTAGTGGGTAAGAAAGATGATCCCGATGATTTTACCATTCTATGTACCATTGAGGCTTGAAAATTTAGCAATGCATTATACAACCTCAGTGTTAGCATAGATATCATGCTCTTAGCCTTCTTTGAAGAGTTAGGGTTGGATACCCGTTCACCAACGACTATGAGATTGCTTATGGTTGGCTGATCTATCAAAAGTCTAGTTGGGATTTTGCATGACGTGTTGGTGAAGATGGATAATTTTATCTTTCCATCTTATTTTGTTATTCTTGATTGCGAAGTTGATGTTGATGTGCCCATGATCCTCGATAGACCATTCTTGGCTACTGGGAGGACATTGGTTGATGTTGAAAGAGGAGATTTGATGTTTCAGGTGAAGGAGGAGGAGATTGTATTAAATATTTATAAATCTATGAAGCAAGCAAAGGAACTCCAAGTGGTGTCAGTGATTGATCGATCTTGGGTTACATCAAGCGAGAAGGATTATGTTGTTCTATTATATTAAATATGACGCTGCTTAGGAGGCAACCCAAGGATGATTGGTAGGTTTTCATTTAAAATAATGGGTGTTACTTGTGCAGGTTTGTGAAATGGATGACAAAAGGGTGACATAATTTGCTAAAATAGCGGATTGCCAAGTTGAAACAGTGATCGCTAGTTAGATCACCTTTAGAGTCCGTCGATGACTCTTTAGGCTGTAAAATTAGGTGGTTACAGTTGCAATTTGGTGGATTGCAAAATTAGTTGCACGATAGAAAATTTATCCCCTTTTTGGTTCTAAAGAAAAGATTTGACATCTGTAATAAATAATGGTTTGAATGTATTTGGTGCATCATCGAATATGTTTTGCGGAGTAATTCAGCATCGCCGAATCTCATGCCTGATCGACCTACTTAAATTCTTTTCAAATTCTTCAGCCTTTCACTCTTCATATTCCCTCTTTTTCACTTTCTAAGCAAACTAAGACCCTTGTAGCTTCTTTCTTTACATTTTCCTTGGATTTTGTGGATTTCATCAACAAAAATCTTACTTTGGCATTCTTATTGTTAGTACATCATCATTGAGGTATGTCCTTGGTTCTTTGTTTTTAATTTTTAGTTAAAGGTTAAGAATCATAGTATGTTATTGGAAATCATGTGGGCTATGTGTTTTGATGACTGGAGAATCCTATGTCTTAATTGTACTTGTTTAGTTTAGGCACTTGATTCTATTGATGATATGCGAAATTGATTGGGTATATGTTATAGTTTTAAGTTAGATTTGATCAATATGTTGCGTGAACATTGAACAAAGTGGTATGTAGTCCCAATTTGATCATGATGTCTCGTTATTTAGCCTTGATTGGGATATTGAACATGAATGCTTGATGTTGTGATTCATAATGCATGCTTGTTGAGTTTGATTACTTTTATAGGATGTGGGTGAAGTCTGAGTGACCCCTAAATTTGATGGAGCAACTTGAACTTGCCAGATGATAGAGTGGGAAACGTCTTTCTTACAAGTAAAATTGTCATTTGATTAAATTCATAGCCATGATAAGCATGTTCAGGTAAAAAAATTAACCTATGAGCATCTATTGTATTGCATTGGTAGGGTAGTGTGTGAAAATTTCCCTCGTTGTTGTGTGATGTGATTGAATTTTGACTTGACGAAATGTTCTCCTCACCAGTCAATTTCAGCGATGATCATTTTGACCACCAAAGTTGACTTGGTGATGCATCAACTTGTCACACATACCAACTTTTTCTGCCTTATTCTTGATGCTAGGTTCTTTCACTTTCGGCAATGGAATTTTTCACCGCTGAATTAATTCGGCGGATTGCCAAATTGGCACATCTATCGCCAGATATGACAGTGATTTGAGGCTTGAATTCTGTTAAAGAAAAGGCAGTGGTATATTATTCAGCGGGCAAATTGAACAGTTTGCACTACATGATTCACTAAAGCTCATTTTTTATTCCTTCTTTCATATAGATGATTCTTACACTTATTTGAGCTTGTTATGTAGAGATGGCAAAACAAAAAACATATTGCGTCTAAAGGCCCTACTCATGAGCCTCCATCTTCGGAGCTGATTCCCAAACATCACTAAATTGAGGCTAAATCCAAAGGTTTCCTAGATCCACTCCTTCAGATATCACCGATAATTTAGGAGTCTATAGGCCCGAGACACTTAGATCAGGTAAAAGAAGTGGGGCTTAGAACTATATTAGAGGAGAGGTGGTTGTCAACAGATGGGGTCATTGATAGGTACTCCGAGGTGTGGGATACTCTACAGTTTCATCATTCCCAACGCTTCACCACACCTTGGGATCCTTACATATAAAGTTGGGTTTGTGAATTTTATGAAGCATATGCCAGGGTAATTCTGAAGAATAAGGGCAGGAAAAAGATAGCCCTTAAATCTTATCGATGTTGTGGAAGTGAGAGTTGTGCCCATCCCATGTAGCAAGAAGGACGTAAATAACTTCTTCGAGTGCACCTTCAGAATCACAAAATGACTTAGCTGACAAGGTCGAAAAGAGGACCATGGATGATTTGAAGGCTTGGTTGGCCCTGATTATTGGTATTCCAGCTTTTTTGTGCTTAGAAGAAGGAGCTATAACTGAGAAGAAAGAGATGAATATTATGGCAAGATTCTGGTTCAGGTTCACTAGTAGCAACCTCATGTTGTCCCAAAATAGTCCACTCTTTGACACCCAAACGCACATAGGTTAGATAAATTATGGGCCATCAAAAATTGAATCTTTGTTATATTACTGCTCCAGAGATTCTCACAAGATCTAAGAAGCTCTAAACCTCCTTACCATTTCCCTGCCCTATAACAACATTGTCCAGATGATCTTATGTTCCCTTCAATAGCAAGACCAGTGTTGAGATTACTCCATTGGCCTCCACAGATATCCGATAGATTGAGGTAGAATTCCAAAAAGATCAGGAAGACCAGGCCAGGAAGAATCTGCTTGATTCTACACCGATGGTTGATGTTGAGGCCCTTGAGTCTAGTACTGCAGAACCAAAACCCAAGGCAGGTATATCTTCTTCTCCCTCCTCTCCTTGCTTTTCTATTCCAGTTCCTCCCTCTATTGCACAAACTAAGCCTCGGGCTAAGGAGAACCAACCCTTGATCACAAAGGCTACTATTTTGAGTATTGGCCAATTAGCCAAAGCGATTGACATTCGTGCCACTTGAGCTGAGTCTTTCGTGCCTAAGATGATTGAGAGTACCATAGCTTCTACATTAGCCCCACAAGTAGAGGCTAAAAAGAAAAAAATGGAGTTGATTGAGGCTTAAAAATTGAGGATGGATAGGCTGGAGATTATTTTGGAGGACCATGGGAAAGAGTTGAAGGAATTGGCTAAAAGAGTTAGTGTTGTGGAAAATAAGATGGTGGTCATGATGGTGAATTAGACATGAAAGCCGACATTGAGGAGCTTAAGAAAGAGGTGGAATTTTTAAAGTCCACGAACATTAGTTCTTTATGGCAATTGTTGGACGTGCCATTTGGGGTTAATATAAATTTGGCTTCCAAGGATACCTTAGGTGTTGATATTTCTGGTGAGGGGAATGAAGAAGTTAATTTACCAGACTCCCCGAATATTAATAAAGACTCCTTGGTAGTTAAGAAATACGGAGCATGATGAGTTGAGGTGATTAGAGGAGGAGATTGTAGTCACTGTGATTAAGGACTCCCTCCAGGACACTTTTATGCTTGGCACATCCGATGCAAGTGAGCCAGAGCCCGTGAGGCCACATATAGACTTAGAGAGTGCACTATATGATTTGGGCATAGATGCCCCCATGACCTCATCTTCACCTCCACCACCACCACCACGACAGGATTGATGTGTTCCAGGGATTCTAATTCTCACTTCTTTTTTGTAATGCATAATTGATATTGTTCTTACATATTAAGGACAATATTTTCTTTCAGTAGGGGTGAGCAATTGGAGTCCAATTATGATTTGATTATGAATGACTATTTTTAATTTTTATTCTGGTGATTTTGATGAGACAGTGCTTATTTTTGTTTTTGTTGATGGGAATTTGAGAGTGTTTTTATTTTTGATTTGTAAATATTCTTTTATGTTGGGTTGTAATCGATAGTACCTTCTTTTAATTTTCTATTTGTTTTGATAGATGAATTCTTATGAATGCGTGTGAATGATGTCCTTGGAGTTTTGGCAAAGTCGTGTATACATGAAAATCCATTCAAATGCATTTTATCATGTCTCTAGTCCTTAGCAATTCAAGTATCGATAATCCATATCTTTAATTCAGATAGTGTCATGGATGAGGAGCATGTACTAACTCACCATTTATTCTATGTCCTGTAAAAGCAATCCATAAATGGATTTGGTGCATCTTTAGTTAACTATAAGAGTATCGAGCTTGGATGTGCGATGATCATAAATTCTGAGTGTGTTACCTAGTCATTGTTTGGATTTTAATCCATTTTTCCATATGATTAGAGGAAATTGATGAAAGGCAGGTGTGTGATACCTAGAACTTACCTTGTTTGTTTTGAGGCATAGTAGGTTGATTCTGGATTAGGAAAGGAACTTAGGCCTTCTTTGGTTTCTTTTTAGTCCATTTTGACCATATAAGCCTCCATTGACATTGATTTGAATCCCTAGTGATCCTTTTTTTTATCCTTGATCCTTTCTTTGGCAACCATGTAGCCTTGACATCATTTGGAAAGATAATCCCTTCTTTTTCTCACAATTCCCTCGGTGGGTCATCCGGAAACAGTCGCTCTATGTTTTTAAACATAGAGGTCAGGCTGCGTACATCCGACCCCCCTTACCCCGCAATGGGCGGGAGCCTTTGAGGCATTGGGGTAATGTTGTTCTTTCTGCCTCCTTGAACTTCAAATACGAAAGTAATGGTCAAAGGTCAAAGTTGGGGATGTTGGTAGAAAAGGGGTGTCTCCATTTAAAAGTTGAGGAAAGAGAAACAAAAATAGAGAAGGAGAGGAGTCCTTGCATGATGAGGAAAAGAAAAAGAAGAAAAATGCATGAAAAATGATAAAAGAAAAAGAATACTCTTGAAAAAGAGGATCCTCCAAAATTGGTGAAGAATCATTGCAAAGAGGATACCTAGGATTGAGATCCAAAGTGAAAAGATGTCATGTGGAAAGGAAAAAGGAGTGTGGATCAAAGGAACTGATGAGAACAATGAGTGTGTGTGGAGTTCAAGGAGGGATGAGCCACTATTATCCATATGCTATCCTACTCATCCTTAACCCTACATTACAACCTAAACTGAGCCCTTTGTGATCCTAATCCAGATGAAATTGAGAAAACACAAATAGAAAATAAGGGCAAGCCTATAGGTAGATGCACACACATCATTTCTCATTTGTTAGAGTGAATGTTGGATAAATCCTTGGAATTAATGTTCTGATCTTGTATGTATAGGATCTTCTTTGTTATGAAGGAAAATGGTGATGTTTTTGGGTAGTAATTAGCAACGGCATTAGCAAATGAGAGCATAGCCTTGTCTTGAGCACTCTTTAGTCACATCTTAAGGCTTCAACATCGTATAAGTGGTTTGTGAATGCTTTGAAAATGGATGAATAAGGGGGCATTGTACGTGGTACTCTTTATAGCCCTTTTTCGATCATTAAGCTTCGGAATGGTTGGCATTGTATTTGCTTGAAGGCAAGAAAATTTTAAGTTGGGGGTATTGATGAGTCCATGTAAGGACTCGGACATTGTACGACCTCATTGGAGCTTGAAAATTTCAGTTTTGGAAAGTTTTGGACCATGGTGACGCTCTGTGGGAGTTCTCACGGGTCATACGACCCGTGTGTGGTCACATGGCCTGTGAGAGCCTCCATGAAGCGACCCATGTATTGACGAGGAGTGTTTGTCCTTAAACATAGAGATTTAAACTAAGGTCCATCGTACATGGACACCTCACAGTCTGTGTGACACCTCACGGACCATGTGGTGGGCCATGTGGTAGCCATGTGGTGGCCTTGGCTTGAAATCCCACATGTTTTAGAGCCAAGTAGAGTGACACAGCCAGTGTATAGTCCGCGTGGAGGAGTATAGTCCTTATACCCCTCTGCACGGGCTCTAGAGTGAAACTTTTCTATGTCTAAAATCACCATCTTGGAACATGGTTTTGAGAAGATTTTTTCTAAGGGAGGTGGTATGAGCAGCCATATGGCCCGTGTGGCCTTCTGTGGGAGTGAATTTGTTGAAAAATTCTAAGTATAGGATTACCATTTTAGACCTTCGTCGAGCAAATACAGTTCTAAGTGTTGCTTTACGGACAAGTATATGGTCTGTGTGGTATGTCACAGACAGTATAGTCCTCTTTGAAGCGACGACGTTCAATTTTTTAACTTGTTTCATTAATGGCATTTATGTAAATACAGTTTATTCTAAGGATCCTTTGTGACTTCCTATACTACCTAAGAACTTCCAAATGACCTAAACTTTATTCCTATCATTCAAACTCATTCCTTACATTTAAGAATTTTTTCAACTACCTCTCAAAGAAGTGTAATGGAAATTAAGCTCGGGGATCAAGGAAGGACTCATTGTTCTTCAAATTTCTTCTTGAATCTCCTTCGTTAGCTAAGGTATGTGGGTTTGATTCTTGGCCCCTTTCAAGAAAGAAGATCCAAACTCTTTTCAAGTGATTTTCATGAATTTTATCTTACATTATATATGGATTTTCAATATTATTGTTTATTAAATTCAATTGATGTATGGGCTACATTTATTTATTTATTTTAAAGTGAATTAAGCCCTAATATTATGAAATGCATTGAGGTTATGAAGTTATGAAAGTGCATGTCCCCTTTAAAGCTTGATTTGTGCATAGGTAATATGCACTATGATTTAAATGTGAATTTTACTTATGTTTTTACTTGAATCTTATGATGAATTATTGATTTAAGTTTGAATCTATATTATCCATACTATTTTCATCGCATTCATAGCATATGCATTCATGAACATCGGATTTTATGAAAATTATGAAGTTGGTTAAGCCCAACTATGCTTATGTATATGATTTTGATAAGACATTGGTTATGAAAAGAATGTGATTACATAAATATCTATTGATACAGATCTTTGAGCATTTTGGATGCTTGCACCATCTCATATATTTAAATGAGTTATTCCTATGTATGAGTATCGTGATTATGAACTATGTATGGCTTTTGAGCCTAAATATGCATCGAAAGAATTTGAAATAACTATTTCCTATTTTCGACGCATGTATATGCATACGTATATGTACTCTTGTGGGATGATGATTTAGCACCGATGGATTGAGGGCGTTAGAGCTATTCCCAAGGGCTCTCTCTCTTTTCTTGAACTATGTGTGAAACATAGGTATATATATATGAAAATCCTATCTGAAATGGGGATGCCCATAAGGAAGGTCAATACTCCAAAATGGGGATGCTTGTAAGTAGAAGAATGATATGAAATTCTCATGATCCGGACCTAGGGCCAAGACATGACGCGGCCAATGGGGAACCCAAAGGAACCCCAAACAAGCCTCTTAGCATACCATTACACATCCTTGGTCGCAGAAGCAATTCTACAACATCAAGAGATAGTAAAATGGGAAAAATGGGGCTAAGGGACATATTTGATACCGTAGAAACATAGAAAGTCAAAGTATAGCATTAATACATCATAATGTTCCAACAACACCTCTAATACATAGATAGGAGTGGTGGCCAAGACAATCTCCAAGCTCACCCTCATAGCTATGAGTTTACGACATGATATGAGTTAATACATAGCATAAATTCAAGAAAATATGTCCTTGGAGTTGAGGACTCACCAACTTGATTTGAAAGATAATACTAGCCTCGTGGAGGAGGAAGATGATCAAATGGAGCTCCGGTTCCTACATGGTAACATCATATAGCATAGAGTATGCTTTAGTATGTTTGAATGTACTAAGTATGTAGGATACAATGCAACAAGAGATAGGTAACATAATCGTAATGCATAATTAGGCAATGAATGACCATATAGCAATATGCCATGTATGAATGAAACTTGAAGTAAAACATGCTTATAGAACATCTTACATCTGTAGGAAGAGACCATCATCATAAACCAAGCCAACTTAGTACTTGGAGTCCAAGGTAGACCACCCCATGGAAGTGATTGAGGAATCAACCCCTCAATTGGTTGACGGCATGACCATCTCCGTCCCAAATGATCGAGGAATGAACACCCTAATTGGTTGACAGAATGATCACCCCCATCCCAAATGATTGAGGAATCAACCCTACCAATTGGTTGATGGAATGACCACCCCCGTCCCAAGTGATTGAGGAATCAACCCCTCAATTGGTTAATGCATATACCACCCCCCATCAAGATGGTTGAGGCAATTTACCCCTCCTCAACTAGGTATGGTCAACTCACAAAAATATAGATATTTTCGATGAAAATAACACATATATACTTTTCTTTCATTATTATAAAGTCATTCAAGTCATAGGTCATAAAATAGATCATCTATAGCTCAAGATCCAAAACCAAACATTTTGTTAAACACTTGGCAGGTGTGTTCTGCTTGTATAAAACCATGAAATTCAAGAGGGAAATCATGTGAGAAATTCTAATGTGAATTAACCCACTAATACTTGGTAAAACCTTCATGTGAAATACGTTGAAAACCCCCCATCAAATATCAAGAGAGATCATAATTCTATAGCTTAAAACATGCATAATCATAATAGGCAAATCATCTCATGGTGTAGACTCAATATGAGTAAACATGTGTTTTCGCTCACACTGTAACGAAACCCCAATATAGTTCATAGTTACATTCATAATAAGTAAGACCCACAAGTAAATGAACTTAGAAACATGTAATTTATGTAAAAATAAAGATTGGGCACCATGGGTGAAAGAACCCAATGGTTGAAATCCACATACCTTAGACCTTGAGTCTCTTGAAATTAAGTTGGGAAAGAATGGAAGCTGGGAATGGAGTATTGAAATCCAAACTTGTTCTTGAGTTTTCTTGAATTTCTGTTGAGGTCATTGTAGAGGATTTTGAGAGGATTTGAGAGTGCATTCAAGTTGAGAGTATTGAGTTTGATCATTTGGAATAGGGTTTAAGTCTTTTGGGGAGGTTAAGATAGCAATGGAAGTCTAAAAATGTCATTAGAATGGATTAAATTTATGAAAACGCCATTAGTGAATAGATGAAAAATTGGCAAAGTGATGCCCCACTGAGGCCCACATGGTTTGTGTGGCATTCCACATTCCACACACCCAGGGCCACAACTCTTCAGACCTGGCACGACCCGTGAAGATGGTTGTAGCACAACACTTAGCAAAGAAAACTCCTCCCACACCCACTCTTCCTCATTTGAACACACTCCACGACCAGCCACACGATCAGTGGAAAGCCACATTGCCCGTGCCACTGGCCATTCCCAATGACTTAGACCAAAAATGGTCTTTTCCAGCTTAAGGCAGACCAGACGACCCGTCTAAGGCCCCACTGCACATCAAGTTTCCCGAGTGTTTTCACTTCACGAGAAAGTCTCACGAATTTTGTCATAACTTCCTTATCCGACTCGGAATGAGGTGAAACCAAGTGCATTGGAAAGCTAACTCAAATGGATTTCATGTGACATTTCATGGGTCATACAGTTCTTTGTGTGCTAAAAGGTAGGCTCATTTAAAGTTGACCTTGGCATAAAGCAACACCTAATACTCAATTTGTTGGGAAGTCTCAAACTCGTCTAAGTACTAGAAGACTCCCACGACCCTAATACACTCCCAACCTAACCAAAAGAGTCTTGAAACATGATACATAAGAGCATGGAATTATGAGGTGGAACAATATCACCCCCTTGGGAATATTCGTCCGCGAATGTGGGAGGAAAAGGCTCGAAAGACTAGATTTAGAACACGAAACTCTCAACCATGGGATTCAATGCATAGCTCATTATTTGAAAATCATGATGTAGTTAAAGCTCATGCCAAAATTTGTTTAAATCATTTCAAATATCACATAAATTATTTTAATGCACATGTAAGCATGTCGTTCCATGAGACTTAAGAACTGGAAGGATTAGGACCGTTTGGGAAAAGAAAGAACCTAGTGCCTTAGGCTTAGGTAGATTGGAAAAAGATAGGTATGTCGCTTCATCGTGTTCTCCTCTGATTCTCACATGGTTGTTGATTCCTCCAAAGGACTTGACAGAATCTACATCTTTGTTTCCCAAACTTCCTCACTTGACCATCCCAAAATTTTCACCGGACCCTTTTCATAAGTCATGCCCCTCATCACATCCAAAACCTTCAAAGTCACTATAGCACTCGGATCACGACACACCACCTTAACATAGACACATGAACAAAAATCTCAGAAGAGCTATATTCATAACCATAGGCAACTCCGATCCTTATGCAACCTTACGAATTCCGCAACAAACCCTACAAGGACCTACAAATCTTAACCCAATTGTCAACCTTATTCACACATAGTTCACTTGGCACCATAAACCACCATCCCCCCCCCCCTTGGTAGACAACCTCCACTCTACCATCTTTCCCTTGAAACCTACAACTCTATCAAGGCAGAATCAAGGTCTTGCTTAAACTAGACCACTTCAACCAAAGAAGGTTTGGAACCATTAAAACCACTACACCACCATCCTCAACTTCACCCAATCTCATTCCTAACCTAGTCAACTGGTAAACTTCTCCAACCACCTCTTTTTGTCACCCAAAAGATTCCTGCTTTCCATAATTAGCAACCAATTCCTGAAGATTAACAACATCACCCCCAAATGATTCACAAGCCCTTCTTCACTTCCGGAAACAAACCAACATATCATCACCGAAGATCACCACCAACATAACAAGGTAGGGATTAAAGACCCTATTCAAGAGAGCTATATGCATAGTTGGTGCACTAATCAGACCCAAAGACACTACCCCAAACCAAAAATATCGGAAAGGACACGAAGAACTCATTGTTCTCCACAAACAACTCAATAGAAATGACTTAGGTTCAACACCCCTAACTCTTACAAGATGGCAAATGCAACCTTTATGGGTCAGTTGGACCTTAAGTCAAGAAATGAACCTACCTCCACTCTACCACTCAAGGATGGTTTTATTAAGAAATTGGAATCTAACTCTACGGGTTCTAAAATCAATAGAGGCACAATATGCATGCAACTAATCCACCCCAAGTATAACATCAAAATCTACAATATCTAATTCAACAAAGTCGCAAGACAAGACCTATGCAATATAACCATGGAACAATTTCTATGGACCTGCCTAGCAATAATAGACTCACCAATGGGGTAGACACCAAAGGTTCAAATAACTATGTAGGACACACATAAAGTCCACTAGCAATAATAAGGAATAATGAAAATGGTAGTGGCACGCGGACCCATCAATGCATACACATAAAAGTCAAGGAAACTTGAACATACCAGAAATGACATTGGGCACTTTATCCTCTCTTTGCCTCCCTTAATCAACATGACCACCTTGACGTTGACGACCACCCTCTTTGCCCTTGCTTCGAACATAAGGGAAATCAACTAGCTTATGACCAACTCTTCCACACCCATAGCACGTATTTGAATTTTTAGGCATTTGCCTTGATGATTCTTTTCACATTTTGAGCATTTCAGAAAACTCACCCCACCATTGCTACCGTGGAACCTCGGGTTAACCACTCCATCAATGGCAAGACTCTTGTTTGGAGCACTAGAGGACACCCTTAGCCTTGAAATTCATAATCTTATCGGAGATGCTCACTCTTAGCACCTTGGAAACGACCCTCATACCGAGCCTTCTTAGACTTCCCACTTCTCCTTTTTCGAGCATATGGACAATCAAATATCTTGTGGTCCATCTCACAACACTCATAGCATGCACTTGTATTCTTCAAGCATGTTCCATCATGTTTCCTCCCACACCCTGGATATCTAGGACGAGTCGCTCCGCCATTGCCACCTTCAAATTGGACCGTTCTCTTCTTGAACTTAGGCATCGGGAGTCTAGAAGAAGATGAAGAACCCTCAACTCGAGGCCTTGTAATCTTTCTCTCCTCTTTCTTATCATTTGAAATCGCAGAGGCACCCGCTTGTTGGTTGAGTTGAGCGGTCATAGCTTTGGACAAAATGCATGGAGCATCGCGAACCTCTGCATTTGATGGACCATCATCTTGTACACCACCCTAAATATCTTGAGACATTTTCTGAAATGTAACAGTTAATAATCAGGAATAACCCTTAGAGGACTTAACTCTATAGCACGACATAGATCATGAAGAAGTGAAATATTTCGTAAAACGCCTCATAGCTTCCCATTCATAGTTGTGGCGCGCTTCACAACCATTATGTAACACCCCACACCTTGCACTACTAGTACAATTCAAATGAAACATGACATGGTTTTGTCGA
The DNA here is from genome assembly GCA_011800125.2 of Solanum clarkiae. Classification (NCBI taxonomy): domain Eukaryota; kingdom Viridiplantae; phylum Streptophyta; class Magnoliopsida; order Solanales; family Solanaceae; genus Solanum; species Solanum clarkiae. Next base: position 1,751 of record JAABOM020080069.1, on the reverse strand, counting down.
ACTAGCGCTAATTTTCAAAAGTGCTTGAATCTCGCGTTAATGGGCTATATGTGCATCTAGTGCTTAAGAGGGTCGAGTGTGTATGTGTTTTTTTGTCAAATTGAGGAGGTTACAACCTTAATATGAATTAAGAGAATTGCGGTGCTTGTAGGACTTAGAAGCTAGCAGGTGAGTCACCTACTTGCTTAGATTAAATTTTGGTAGTTAAACGGAGACGAGGCTCGATGTCAAAATTGTCCAAGTTTGATTATGAATAAAGTCCGTGTTAAGGGTGTAACTTTGGGCCATGTTTTAGTATCATAAATGGGCTATACGATCATCCCATGAAGTATAATAAAAAAGGACCAAAGACATCCCAATACACTTAGAAAATTGGGCCCAAAACTAAGTAAGTGAAAGTTGGAAAGTAGGCAGCCCAAGCCCATCAAGTTGGTGCTCCAAAAAGGGCCCAAGTCTAAGGGCCAAGTTGCTGCATAAGGAGCTTAATAACATGTGGTTTAAGATGGTCAAAATGTCAGAGGTAAGTCGACCAATCTAAGGCTTTAAAAGGGGATAATAGCTAGCCTACGATCTTATTTCAACTTAGACAATGAAAAATCTGTTTTCTTAGGTGGTTTTTTGCTCTCGTTTGAAGGGTTGAAAACTAGTTTTACAACCTAACAAGGGTCCCTAAAGAAGCTATAAATCTTGACTTTGAAGGTAACTAAACTTACTTATGCACCTAGTATGGGTTGTTCATCAAAACCAAAGAGACAAGTTAACCTCACCTATGTTGGAATTTCTGGACAGATTGTATACTAGGGATTCTTGTATACATTTCTTGTTAATTAAGAGGTTTTTCTCTTGTTGGCTATCTTTATTATATATTAGTACTTAATTATTCAACAAAGATTGGTCTATAGTAGTGTAAAAAGGCTGATTATCTACTTTTATAGTCCACAAAAGGGAGATTATATGATATCGCAATTATGTGCTTCGTATGAACTTGTGGACTTTTGGAGAGCAAGTTGTTGCTTCATGTCCATAATAACTGATTTATGGCTGTTATGAAACTGGTTCATAGCTGGTTGTATGTATAAATGTTGCTGGAACAATTAGGTTAAGGTTGGAATCGATTTGGAATTGTTAAGGTCGAAAGGTTGCGAGGAAAGGTAATGTTATGCTGTCTGTTTTTAGATTTCGTGGAATTGTAACTTGTTGTGCTTTATGGGCTGTTGTAAGGTTGTTATTGACTTAAAATATGTTGTACATGATGTGTACATGCTAATGTGTATTAGAAAATACGATTAGGGGCGGAAAGGTTAAAGGAATACGCCCGAGTTTATAAACACCCGCTTGCTGCCCATGTATTGTTTTCTTATGCGATTGGGATGCAAGGTGTGTATATTGGTTGCTAATACTAGTTTTATCACCTACTATGTTGTAGATAATTGTTTAAAGGAAGGAAAGGTTGTTTTGAGAAAGTAAAGAGGTCCGACGATGAGGTATGTAAGGTTACTTAATTTCGTATCACTTAACGTGAAACATATATCTCTCCTTGGTACATAAAGGCATTCACCAACTCCGACATAACTATTAACCATCTCTTCACTCTTGTACATGTTCATCTGATTCCACACATAGTCACCTTTAAAACTGCATACATGCTTGAATACCAAGTTACCTGAGTTCTCATTACGAAATAAAGTTCACAAGTTGTTCTATTTCATATGCATTTCATTGTTTATCCAACGTACTCTTTTATTTGTCAT
>JAABOM020080059.1:0-32296 GCA_011800125.2 Solanum clarkiae | reverse complement strand
CCAAAAGTGAGAAGTGAATTGAGCACCACGATCCGAAATGATAGACAAGGGCACCCCATGCAATCTAACCAACTCATGTATGTACAACTTGGAATAATCTTCAGAACTATATCTAGTTTTGACCGGTAAGAAGTGAGCCGACTTTGTCATTCTATCCACAACAACCCAAATAGAGTCAAAATATTTCCTAGTATTAACCTTCTTTTGAGTCAATTTTATCATAGGGGAAGCAATGAAGGAGAAACCATCCACAAACCTTCTATAGTAACCTGCAAGGACCAAGAAACTCTTAATATCCAACGAGTTCAATGGTTTAGGACAATTTCTAATCACATCCATCTTCTTAGGATCCACCTTAAATACCATCTCCCGACACCACATGACCCAAGAAGGCAACCTCCTTCAACCAAAATTCACACTTTTCAAATTTGGCATACCATTTCTCCTCCCTTAATCTTTGCAACACAACCCTTAAATGACCCATATGCTCCTCTCTACTATGTGAATAGATCAAAATATCATCAACGAAGACCACAACAAAGTAATCAAGGTAGGGTTTGAAGACCCTGTCCATTAGGTCCATGAAGATTGCCGATGCATTAGTCAACCCAAAAGATATCACAACAAACTCATAATGCCTATATCTAGTCCAGAAGACCATGTTAGGGATATCACACTCCCTCACTGTCACTTGATGATACCCGGACCAAAGATCAATCTTCGAGAAGAAGCTAGCCCCTTGCAATTGGTCAAATAAGTTATCAATTCTTGGAAGAGGATATCTATTCTTTATAGTGACCCTATTGAGTTGCCGATAGTAAATGCACATTCTAAATGACCCATCCTTCTTCTTTACAAATAACACCGGTGCACCCCAAGGTAATTGACTGGGTCTAATAAATCCTTTTTTAACAAATCTTTCAATTGCTCTTTTAACTACTTCAACTCCGCCAGGGCCATATGATAAGGCGGAATGAAGATAGGTTGAGTATCGGGAAGGAGATCTACGCCAAAATCTATCTCCCTTTCGGGAAGAACACCGGGGATATTATTTGGGAAGACATCAAGAAACTCATTTACAATGGGGACTGACTCGAAGGAAGGGACTTTGGACTCCACATCTTTGACCCTCACACGATGATACAAACATCCCCTAGAAATCAACTTATGGGCTTTAAACATGAAATGAATCTACCCTTGACTGCCATATCTTGACTTAGGAAATAGAAACTTGACCCTATGTATCATACAATAAATAGAAATATAGTAGGCATGCAACCAATCTATCCCAAGAATGACATCAAAGTCTACCATGTCTAATTCAACAAGATCACAAGGCAACAACTTATGCAAAATGCTAATAGGATAATCCCTAAATACTTTCCTAGCAACAATGGAGGCATCAATAAGGATAGACACGTTATATCACTCATGCAATAATTCAGGGACAACATGGAAACTTTTAGCAACAAAAGGGGTAAAAAGGAAAGAGTGGCACGCGGATTAATCAAAGCATATACATCAAGATCAAAGATTTTAAACATACTGGTAATAACATCAGGTACCTCACCAACCTTTTACCTTTCATGTAGAGCATAAAATCGGTTGTGCCTTGGAGCACTACCTTGAGGAGCACCTCTACCCAATGGAACCGCATTTGCACCCTGGACTTTGCCATAGTTTATTGGGCAATCTATCTTCTTTTGACCAAGCTCCCTACAACCAAAATATACATTAGAACCCTTCAAACACAAGCCATTATGACTCTTCCAATATCTAGGACACACATCAATAGGAGCCACACCACCAGCACCTTGAGGCCTAGGAAGTTATTGGCAAACCCCCTAGTAGTACCATGAGAAGGCCCTTGGCCTTGATGAAATCTAACACCCTTTTGGAACTTGCCCTCAAAATGGGCCCTCGTAGTCTTATGGCCCCTCCTCTTTCTCAACTTTTCCTCCTCTATTTGCTCGACATAAGTCATCAACCAAGACAAGTCCATGTCACCAATAAGCAAGGTGGACCGACATTCTTCACTCACCAAGTCGGAGACCCCCATCACAAATTTATTCATCCTATATCTAGGATTAGCCACCAAGTAAGGAGCATACTTTGAAAGTTGATAAAATTTGAGGGCATACTTCCTCACACTCACAACACCTTGTTTCAAGTTCATAAACTCTGCCAACTTTGCTTCCCTATGCTCAAGAGAAAAAACCAATTAAGGAAGGCCAATTTGAATTCTTCCTAAAGCACCACATAACCGTTTCCCTTCTCGCCCTTCCATTGCTCATACCAAATTTGGTATACCCCGTTGAGTTGGTATGCTGCCAACTACGCCTTTTCATTTGGCCTAACACCTATGATATTTAAGATTTTGTAGACCTCATCAATGAACTCTTATGAATCTTCATCCACCTTTGACCCATGGAAAATCAGTGGATTCATCCTCATAAAGTTTCTTACCCTAGCTCCCGAGGTAGTAGCATAAGGGGCTTGGGCCCCTTGATTGACTTGGTTGGCCACCACTTTGGCAAGCATCTTTAGAGCATTCGGAAGCTCATAATTTGTAGGTTGCTCTTTGGGAGTTTAGGCCCGTCTTCCTCTAGTTTTTGACATGATCTAGCATAGCAAAGAACAATCATTAGGCGGGGCGAACTTATCACAACAACAAAGTACAACTTAGAACATAAAGAAGGGAAACATTTCCTAAAATGTCTCATAGCCTCCTATTCATAGTCATGGCGAGCTTCACAACCATGAGTAGGACTCTAATTGACGTGGTATGTTGGAATCCAAGGATCTATCACCCTAGTGCTCTGATACCAAGTTTGTCACGACCCAAGCCTAGGTCCTAGACATGACACGATGAATGGGGAACCTGAAGGAACCCCAAACAACCCTCATAGCATATCATTACATATCCTTGGTCGTGGAAGCAATGTAAAACATCATAAGTAAGAAAAGGGGAAAAGGGGATAAGGGATATCTTGCAAAACATCATCATCAAGAGACAAAGAGTCAAAGCTCATATCATAGATACATGACTTGTCCAACAAACACCTCTAAATACATAGATAAGAGCGGGGGCCAAGACAAGGTAACCGGGTTCACACTCATAGTTAAAATATAACATAAAGTAGAGTGTCTCAATATAAGTCAAGGGAAAACATAGACCAACGTCCTCGAAATAGAGGACTCACTAACTAGCTTGAGTAGCATCAAACTAGCAATGTGGATGAGGAGGATGATCAGCTTGGGCTTCGGTACCTACATGGTGATATCATATAGGAAAGAGTATGCGTTAGTACATTTGAATGTACTAAGTATTTAGGATGCAATGCAACAAGAAGAATCATAATCAAAATGCATAACAATAGGCAATAGACACAATATAGCAATATGACATATATGAACAGTGCTAAAGTGAAACATGCTTAAGAAACTCTTACTCATATAAGATATCATATGTGTATGATAAACCAAATTAGATTTCCAAAGTATAAACCCCTTGGTAGGTTAGTGATGATGCCGCCCCATCACTTAGGTGGTGAAGTACTAACCCTTCACTCGGTTGATAAGTACAAATTTCCAACTCAATTGGTGATAATGCCGCCCCATCACCTAGGTGGTGAAGTACTAACCCTTCACTCGATTGATGAGTACAAACCCCCATATCGGTTAGTGATGATGCTGCCCCATCATTAAGTGGAGAAGTACTAACCTTTCCCTCGGTTAATGAGTACAAACCCCTATCTCAATTATCTGGGTTCTTAGACCCCCCGGATTGGGCATCATTTATACAACACTTTATATAGAATTTATCATGTACATAAGCTCATTTCATCATCATAACATCAATCATATCATATCTCGTGCTTTGGATCTTCAATTCCACAAGAAACCCTAGCTAGACATTTTATCAAACACTTGAGAGGAGGGTTTCTAGGAAACAACCTCTCTATTTCTATGAGATAGCGGTAAGGTCTGCATACATTCTACCCTCCCTAGACCCCTTTTGTGGGATTCCACTGGGTATGTTGTTGTTGTACTTAGGGGGTGTGTAATGGGGATAAAAGACCATGCAATTTAGAGATGAAATCATGCAAGAAAACCAGTTGTAAAACCATCAACCAACACCTTGAAAAATCCCCAAGACATTCACATCAAAACCCCTTATCAAATCCAATATTAGATCCAAGATTTAGAGTACAAAACATGTTAAAACAACCATACTTTCATGAACTCAAATCACTGTATAGTAAATTTCTCAAATATACAAGACCTACATTTAAGATCAATTTTAAATCATGCAAATTGAGCAAAAAAGATTAGGGCACCATGGGTGGAAGAACCCAATGGATAAAACCTACATGCCTTAGCTTTGGAGAAGCTCTTGGTGAAGATTGAAAATGGAGGCTTGAAGCTTGAAGGAAATCCTTAGTTTCAGATGAGAGTTTTGAGACCTGAATTTTTGAGCAAAAATATGGATAAGTCTTTTGGGGAGCATTGGAAAATGTTTAGGATGATATAAGGGTGAAATTTGAGTAAGTATAGATAAAAATACGTCAGGGAACACTTGGGCCCAACACTCAGAATATTTTGGACGAACTACAAAAAACAACACCATTTTAACATAGAGGCGCATCGCAGAAGTGCAGCAGATTCCTCTTTGGAAATTGCGTTCTTGAGATTTCGTAATTGCTACATCTTTGCTCTTAAATCGAGATTAGACTCTTCTCCCCCTAATTTGGACCCCCTGAACAAGAATATGAATTCGAATTTTTGAAATTACAAATGGATTATGAGATATATGAAAATTAAAATTTTGGGCATTCTGAGGCACGTTTTTGGGCACTTTTTGGGGTCGTTACACAAGTAAGATCTTTTTTGGTGAAAACATATTGGAGACTCTTGTAATCGGTAAACACACCAACATGAACCCCATATAAGTGGTGACACCAAATTTTTAAAGAAAATATTATGGCCGCCAATTCAAGATCATGGGTGGGATAATTCTTCTCATTGAGACGACCCCAAAAAGTGCTCGAAAACGTGCCTCGAAATGGTCAAAATTTTAAATTCCACATATATCTCAAAATTCATTTGCTATTTTAAAAATCTGACTTCATATTCTTTTTCAGGGGTCAAAATTAGGTGAAAGAGGGTCTAACCTCGATTTAAGAGCAAAAGATTAGCAGTTATGAAATTCCAAGAGCATAAATTCCAGTGGGGTTTCTGCGTTGTCCTCGCGACATGCCTCAGTACATTGCGGGGACTATTTTTTTTTAGCTCGGTTGAAAACTTCTGTATTTTCGGCCTAAGTGTTCCTAAACGTATTTTTACCTATACTTAGCCTAATTTCACCCTCATATCATCCTAAACATTTCCCAATACTTACTCAAACACTCAGTCATATTTTTACTTCCCAAACTTAAGTCCCAAACCTTCATTTCAAGTTACGGTTCTCCTTCAAGGTTCTTCTTCAAGCTTCAAGTCTCCATCTTCAATCTTCATCAAGTTCATCTCTAAGCTAAGGTATGTGTGTTTCGTTTATGGGTTCCTTTCACCCATGATACCCAAGCCTCCTTTTATTTAAATTACATGATTTAAAGTTGATTTACAAAATGGGTATTGATTATTATGAAATTCACTGCACACTATATTAAAGCTATGTAAAGTTGGACTGTTTGCTATGTTTTGAGCTATAAATCTTTGATCTATTGTAAGAATTGATGAGGGGTTTTGATATATATATATATATATACATTTATAGAGGGTGTTACAAGGTGTTGATTGATGGTTTTACAATGGATTTTCTTGCTTGATTTCATCTCTATATTTCATGATTTTATACTAGCATTACACACCCTCTAAGTGTTTGATAAAATGTCCGGATGCGTTTTTTTGAGGAGTTAAAGGTCCAAAGAATGATATATGATATGATTGACTATATCATGATGAAATGAACTTATGTATATGATATGTTCTATAAAAAGGGTTGCAGTAGACAATGCCTGATCCGGGCGACCTAGTTGAGGGGTCAATATCTCAACCACTTGGGTGATGGGTGCTATTATCACTAACCTTGATGAGGGGTTGCACCTCACACACTAGGGTGATGGGTGTTATCATCTCTAACCTTGATGAGGGGTTTATACCTTATACACTAGAGTGATGGATGCTATCATCACTAATTTTGATGAGGGGTTTGTACCTCACACACTAGGGTGATGGGTGCTGTCATCACTAACCTTGATAAGGGGTTTGTACCTCACACACTAGGGTGATGAGTGCTATCATCACTAACCTACTAAGGGGTTTGTACTTTGGAAATCTAGCTTGGTCTCTTCTACACATATGATATCCTATATGAGCATGAATTACTTAAGCATGTTTTACTTATGCATTGATCATACATGTCATATTATTATAAGTGTGCCCATTGCCTATTGTTATGCATTTTGATTATGACGCTCAATTCTTGTTTACATTGAATTCTACGTACTTAGTACATTCAAACGTACTAATGCATACTATATACATACATGATGTCATCATGTAGGAACCGGTTGCCAAGTTGATCATCCTCCTCCTCCACGTAGCTAGTTCAGTGCTATTCAAGTTAGTTGGTGAGTCCTCCACTCCGGGGACCTTAGTCTATGATTCTCTTATTATGTATTGAGACATTCTTGTTTATTTTCTATTTTGACCATGAGGGTGAGCCCGATTATTTGTCTTGTCCCCCGTTCTTATTAACGTATAGAGGTGCTTGTTGGACATGCTATGTATCTATGCTAAGAGCCTTGACTCTATCGTTCTTGATGTCTATGATACGAGCTTATCTCTTGTCTCTTGTTTATGATATTGTGCAAGCTTTCCCCTAGTCCCATTTCCCCTATTCTTATTCTTTTATGTTGTATCTATTGCTTCCGCGACCAAGGATGTGTAACGATGTTCTAAGACGCTTGCTTGGGGTCACTTTGGTTCCCCCTTGCACCGTGTCACGTCTAGGACCTTGGCTTGGGTCGTGAAACTCATGCACCTTAAGTTTTCTAGAGGCATATTCTGTCTACTTACGATTTTGCATCAAAACACACCCCAAATAATTCTTGAGGCATCACAATATGCAACAAATCCTTCCAACTTTTCTGGTAGAGACAAGATAGGAGCGGAGACAAGCTTATTTTTCAAAGTTTGGAAACTCTTATCACATTCGTCAGTCCACACGAATTTTGCCTTTTTTTGTGTCAACTTAGTCATAGAAGAAGCAATAGAAGAGAAGCCATTCACAAACCTCTGGTAATAACTCACCAAACCCAAGAAACTTCTAATGTCCAATGGAGTCAAAGGTCTAGGTCAATTTCTAATCACCTCCATCTTCTTAGGATCTACCTTATCACCCGACACCACATGCCCTAGTACAACATCCTCTTTCAACCAAAACTCACATTTTTTATATTTAGCATACAACTCTCTTCCCTTAAAATTTACAACATCACCCTCAAGTGACTCATATACTGTTACTATGAGAATAAATCAAGATATCATCAATAAAAACCACCACAAACAAGTCAAGCTGGGGTTTAAAGACCCTATTGTAAGATCCATAAATATAACCGATGTATTAGTCAACCCGAAGAACATAACCACAAACTCAAAGTGCCTATACCTAGTCCAGAAAGCCGTCTTGGGAATGTCATAGTCTCTCACTTTCACTTGGTGATACTCGGACGAAAGATCAATCTTAGAAAAGTGACTACCCCTTCGAAGTTTATCAAAAAGGTCATCAATCCTTGGTAGAGGATACTTATTCTCTATGGTGACTCTATTAAGTTTCCAGTAATCAGTGCACATTCTAAGAGAACCATCCTTTTTCTTCACAAACAACACCGGTGCACCTTAAGGTGACTTACTAGTCCTTACGAAACCTTTTCAAACAAATCCCTCAATTGCTCCTTCAACTCTTTCAACTCTGTTGGGGCCATATGTTAAGGGGGAATAGAAATGGGTTGAGTATCGGAAAGGAGATCTATACCAAAATCTATTTCCTTTTTGGGAGGAGCATTGGGAAGCTCATTGGAAAAGACATCAAGGAACTCATTAACCACCGAAACCGACTCAATAAGAAAGACTTTTGACTCAACTCCCTAACCCTCACAAGATGATAGAGACAACCCTTAGAAATCAACTTTTGGGCTTTGAGGCAAGAAATGAATCTACCTTTGACCACCACATCACGACTTTCCTACTCAAGGAAAGGCTCATTAGGGAATTGGAATTTCACCCTACGGGTTCTACAATCGTAGAGGCATAATATGCATGCAACAAATCCATCCCAAGAATGACATCAAAATCCACCATATCCAATTCAACACAAGGCAAGACTTTATGCAGTATGAACACAGGACAATTTCTATGGACTCTTTTAGCAACAATGGACTCACCAATGGGGGTAGATATTTCATAAGGTTCACAGAACAATTCGGGACTAACATGAAGCTTCTTGGCAACAAAAGGAGTAATAAAAGAAGGAGTGATACCCGGGTCTATCAAAGTATACACATCAAAGTCAAAAACCTTTAACATACCTGCGAAGACATGGGGCACCTCATCAACCCCTTTGTCTCTCTTGAAGAGCATAAAATCTATTTTGCCTTAGAGCATCCCCTTGTTGGCCTCTTTTTCCCTTTTGACCCACATTTGCACCTTGGCCTTGTGGACGATCTTCTCTACCTTTGTTTTGAGCATGAGGAAAATTAATCACCTTATGACCCACTTCATCACAACCATAGCAAGCATTAGAGTTCTTCAAACATGGCCATTATGTTTCCTACACATCTTTGGCACATAGGGTTAGGTACCCCACCACCACCACCTTGGAATCTTGGATTATCATTATCAAATCTCCTATTAGGAGCATTAGAAGATCCTTGGCCTTTGAACTTGTGGCATTGAGGAAATCGATCACCCTTGGAAACTTGGAATCCACCTTCAAAATGAGCCCTCTTAGACTCACCACTTCTTCTTTTTCCAAGCTTTTCCCCCTCTAGTTGTGCGGTATATGTCATGAGGCGGGAGAAATCCATATTGCGCACTAACATGGCAGTTCAACACTCCTTATTGACCAAGTCGGACACTCCCGACACAAATTTGTTCATCCTAGATCTCGGCCCGACAACTAATTGTGGGGCATACTTGGGGAGTTGGTTGAACTTGAGGGAATACTCTCTCACATTCATGGAACCTTGCTTAAGTTTCATAAAATTCATCATTTTAGCCTCTCTTAGCTCGATAAGAAAGAATCAGTTGAGGAATGCAGCTTTGAACTCCTCCCAACGAATAACATCATCATCTCTCCTTTCCAATTTCCATTGAGTGAACCAAATTTGGGCCATATCTGTGAGTTGGTAGGCCGTTAACTTTGGTTTCTCCTCCGAATTAACCCCCATAATTGATAACACTTTGTACACCTCATCGATGAGCTCTTGGGGGTCCTCATCTCTCTTGGATCCATGGAACTCTGGATGGGTTCATTCTAGTGAAATCCCTCCCTCACCCTAGAAGCCGTAGAGGGAGCATGAGGGGCATGGACCCCTTGGTGAATTTGGTTGGTCATAGTATGAGCCAACATTGTAATAGCATCCCATAACTCATTTTCGGCCACCCCTCCACCTTGAGGAGCAGGAGGGGCTGGTTGCTCCTAGGGTGTACGGCCTCTTCTTAGTCCCCCTCTTGGAATAGGCATGATCTGGAAGAGAAAAGATCATTCGTTAGGGGAAATGACTTACATTTACATCTAAAGCATGATATAGACCATGGAGAAGTGAAACATTTCCTAAAACACCGCATAGCCTCCCATTCATAGTTGTGGCGCACTTCACAACCATGAGTAAAACTCTAATTAACGTGGAGTATTGGATTACGAGGACCATTAGCAACCTAGTACTCTAATATCATGTTTGTCACAATCCAAGCCTAGGGCCTAGATGCGACGTGACGAATGGGTAACTTGAAAGAACCTCAAACAAGCCTCATAGCATATTAATCACACATCCTTGGTCTCAGAAGAAAAATAGCAACAACAAGAGATATAAATAAGAGGAAATGGGACTAAGGGAAGTCTTTGATAATTATAAAACATTTCAAGAGTCAAGGTCATAGCATAATTACATATTAATATTCAACAACACCTCTAACATGGAATGAAGCGGGGGCCAAGACACTTTTCGGGCTCACCCTCATAGTATCAAGTGTTCAATATAAGGAGAGATCAAATAATAAGAGTAGCATAGATAGTGTCCCCGGACTTGAGGACTCACCAAGGCTTATCTTCCAAAGTACTAAAACTAGCCCATGGAGGATGATCGAGAGGTGCTATGGTCCCTACATGGTAGCATAATGTAGGCATAGAGTATGCATTAGTACGTTTGAATGTACAAAGTACATAGGATATAATGCAACAAGACATAAACTAACATAGTCAAAATGCATAATCATAAGCAATGGATAAGTATAATATCAATATGGCATGCATGATCAATGTTTGAGGTAAAACATGCTTGTAAATCACATAACTTGCAATATATATATTACATGTGTGGGAAGAAATCATAATAATCATAAACCAAGCAAACTATTACTTGGAATCCAAGGCATGTCACCCCCTTGTAAGGTGATTGAGGTATCCACCCCCTCAACAAAGTGATTGGGCATGTTACTCCCCCAACAAGGTGATCAAGGTATCCACAACTCAATATGGTGATTAGGCATGTCACCCACTAACAAGGTTATTAAGGTATGCATCCCTCAACAAGGTGATTGGGCATGTCACCTCGCAACAAGGTGATTGAGGTATCCACGCCTCAATATGGTGATTGGGCATGTCACCTCCCAACAAGGTAATTGAGGCATGTCACCCTTTCAACAAGGTGATTGGGTAAGTCAGCCTCCAACAAAGTGTGGTCTACTTGCAACACCATAGATATGTTTCATGAATTCAATGCATACATGCAAGCCCTTAATCATCATATAGTCACTTAACTTGTAAACCATGTAATAGATCATCAGTAACTTGAGAATCCTTATTAAGACATTTTATCAAACACTTCATGGGTTCGTAATACTTGTTCAAAATCATGCAATTCAAGAGTGAAATAATATGAGAAAACTCAATATAAATTAACCCACCAACACATAGTAAAACCTTCAAGTAGGATACCTTGCAATCTATCATCAAATCTCATAACAGATCATAGTTTCATAGCTCAAAACATGCATAGTCTCAATAGACAAAACCAATTCATAATATAAGCTTGGAATAGGTAGACATGCATAATCAATAAACATTTTATAAAACCCCAACATAATTTATTATCAAAATCCATAATAAGAGGTACCCATAGAAGATACAACTTGAAAACATGAAACTTTCATAAAATGTAAGATTGGGCTCCATAGGTGAAAGGACCCAATGGATGAAACCCACATACCTAAATTTGGGGATTCCTTGAGATAAGCTTGAAGAGAACTTGGAGCTTGAAGAGAATACTTAAGTTCCAAAGTTAGGCTTGAAATCCTTGAAATTTGAGTGGGAATTTTGATAAAGTGTTGGAGAGGTTTTAGAAAGGGTTTTGAGTGATATAGATTTGAAAAATAGCTAAGTATAGGTATTTTCATGCATAAGAGGGCATAGGGATATGACCCCAATGACCTTGAGCAAAATAGGAAAAATAAGGAAGAACTAACACTGCTCCGCGATGGGTCGACGTCCCGGAGCCATCGCGCACTGCTACTATCAACAAAAAATTAGTGAAAATCAATATTCTCTATGGGTCCTCTAAAATTTGGGTTATACCTATTTTCCACTCAATTGTCCCCTGATCAAGAATATGAAGTCAAATTTTTGATATCACACCCAGATTTTGATATATATGGAAATTACGATTATGAGAATTTTTGAAGCACTTTTTTGGGGCGTTCTTGGGGAGCTCTTCGAGGAAACAATTCCAAGAACACCATCATAGCCTCTCACTCATAGGCATGGTGCACTTCAAACCCATGGATAGGAATCTACTCGACGTGACATGTTGGACTCCGAGAATCATTTACAAATCTAATGCTCTGATAACAAGCTTGCCATGACCCAGACCTAGGGTCTAGGAGTGACATGGCTAATGAGAACTAAAGAGTTCCCAAACAAGCCTCAAAGTATTCAATTGCACATCATCAGTTTAGAAGTGTATACGAATAGTAAACGCATAGTTCTAAGGGACGAGATAGTAGGACTCATGCTATGGGGATGTCTTAGGGAAAGGGATTAATATGGATCGACATAACACGTAGCACATAAAGGCTAAGGGGCGGGTAAGTATGAATAACTCAATGGGGGGAATTCGAGACTTAGGATCTTTCATAACATAACATAATCACATGTCATAATACTCATAGCAAATCCGTATAACGATATCCAATAGATAGCGATATCCATAAACATAATCTGTGAATACAACACTCAGCATATAAACGTAAAAGAGTCTACAAGGTGTCAACCAATGCCTCTAGTCATAAGATAGGATGGGGGACAAGACATGTCCTAGGCTCACCCTCTAAGTAAATAATATAAATAAAAACACCGTAGATAGAGAAATGGTGGTTTGTCCTTGGAATATAGGACTCACCACACCAAGCAAATCTCAAGATCCAAGTTAATCGTTGTACGGTAGATGAAGGTAGTCCTTGGTACCTACATGATTAGTTCATGTAGGCAAAAGTATATGTTAGTACATTTGAATGTGCTAAGTATACGGGCATGTAATGCATATGATTTATCAAACCTGCATTCAATGTTAGATAGCAAGGGCACATAACATAGAAAGAAATATATAGTAAGAGATATAGTATACAATATGACATGAAACCAATGAGGCATAAAATGCAATAACGCTCATATATAGTGGGGATGGACTATAACCGATAAATCAAACTCATGTGAGCTATTACATGAATTAGTTCGATGAAGACCTCTCCTCGGTAAGAGAAGATTACTTGCCAAGGGTAATCTACATTACACCTTACGACCCAATCATTTCGGTGGATGGACACCTTCCTTACGACCTAGTCATTTAAGAAGGATTTCCATATCATATCATGTCATATCATATAAATATGTAACCATTCCTTACTATCTAATCATTTTGGTAATGACTACCATATACCTATACTGGCACACAGTTCAAGAAAAGGAAGAGGACTCTTGGGGATAGCCCATGAGGATATAGATTTTAAAAGGCTCCCTCAAGATTTCAGGACTCAAACCTAACTTAACAGCTAACAGAGGAGTCCCAAAAGATTAATTTATACCCAAATCAAGAAAAACATAAACATCAAAATCAAAGACTTTTAACATGCCAGTCACAACATCCGGAGCCTCCTCAACTTCCAGGCGAGCATGGAAAGCATAGAACCTGTTGTTTCTTGGGGCAACACCTTGGGAAACTCTAGTTGGCCTTGACCACCTTGAGGCACTTGACCTTGACCTCTTTGAGAATTTTTAGGACATTCAACAACCTTGTGGTTCTTGTCACCACACCCAAAACATTATACCCAACTCTCTTTAACAAGCACCCAAGTGATTCTTCCCCCACTTATGACACCGGGGAAACAATGTTGGTGCCTTAGGAGGAGGCACCCTAGCATTAGCAACCCATGCATTAGAATGGCCTATTGGAAGTGACCATAACCACTACCCTTGAATTTGGAGAACCCACCATCATAACGAGTCCTCTTAGGATAATGTACCCTCTTCTTCTTGAGCTTTTCTCCTTCAATTTGTTTAGCATATACCATGAGCCTAGAGATATTCATATTTCAAATGAGCATAGCCGTATGACATTCCTTCACAACCAAGTCTGAGATCCTAGAAAAAAACTTGTGCATCCTTACATGGGGTCATCCATAAGCATAGAGACATACTTGGAGAGCCTTGTGAACTTGATGGTAGAGTATCTCGCACTCATACAACCTTCTTTGAGGTTAATAAACTATCATCTTGGCTTCTTTAAGCTCAAGGGGGAATACAATGATCCGGAGATGCAAACTTGAACTCTTCCTAATTGACAACATTGCCACAAACCCTTTCCATCAACTATTGAGTGTACCACACTTCAGCCACATCTTTCAACTGATACACAACCAACTCTACTTTCTCTTCAAAAGTGACTCCCACAATAGTCAACAAATTATGAGCTCATCAATGAACTCGTGAGCATCCTTATGAACCTTCGACCCATAGAACTTCGAAGGATTCATCCGAGTGAAATCCTTCATCCTAGAAGCAAGAGTTGGATCCCGAGAAAGATTAGACTGCCTAGTCTGTTTAGTCACTACCTAGGAAATCATAGCAAATGTCGTACAAAATTCACCATTAGATATCGGCTCTTCCATACTCCTCAGGAAACTTGGTTCTCATATGCCGGGGCTGGTCTTGGTAGGGGAGCTCTTCGTGGAGGCATCTTCTGTAATGTAACAATGATACCATCTAGATAAGGAAACCAAATATACGGTCCAAAGCACGACATAAGACATAAAAAAGTGAGTCAATTCCTAGAACACCATTATAGCCTCCCACTCATAGGCATGGTACACTTCACACCAATGAAGAAGACTCTACTTGATGCAACATGGTGCACTTCGAGGATCATTTACAAACCTAGTTCTCTGATACCAAGCTTGTCATGACCTGGACCTAGGATCTAGGGATGACATGGCGAATGGGAACCCGAGAGTTCCCAAACAAGCCCCAAAGTATCTGTATTCACATCATATGTTTGGAAGGGTATACGAATAGTCAAGACATAGTTCTAAGGGATGAGAAATTAGGACTAACACTATAGGGATGTCTTAGGGAAAGGAATTAACATGGATCCACATAATACGTTGCACATAAAGGCTAAGTGGCAGTAAGTATGACTCACTCTATGAGGGCAATTTGGGACTTAAAATCTTTCACAACATAACATAAAAATAATTGAAGTAAACAATTATCTTCAGAACTTGTATTTAAAGTAAGCAAAATTTCACGAAATTCAAGTGAAAAGAGTTTGGGTCTTCTTGGTTTAAAGGGGACAAGAATCAATCCCACATACCTTTTCTAATGGAGGAGATTCAAGAAGTAATTTGATGAAGGAACACTTTTCCCTTGATTCCCAAGTTCAGTCTTTAAAAGAGCCTTTGAGAGAGTTCTTAAGGAGAGTTCAATATGATTCGATGTGTAAGGATGAATTTGACTAAGAGAAATAAAGTATTGGTCATTTGAATGTCTTTAGGTAGAATGGAAAGCCACCAAAGATCATTAGGAAGAACCATAATTATGAAAACGCTATTAATGAAACAAGTAGAAAAGTTGAAGTCAGGGTCTCAAAGAGGGGTATACGGTCCGTACAAGGGTATACAGACTATATACTTGGTCCATAATCCGATACATAGAAAAATTCTTCTTAACGAAAGTCTGAAATGGTAATTCTATACTTCAAAAATTAAACGTAGGCACCCATACGGCTGGTCTCACGGTCCGTTCCAAGGTATACGGACCGTATAATCCTCCGTACCACTTCACTTAGAAAAATTCTTCACGACAAAGTTCTGAGACGGTGATAAAATATTTAGAGAATTATCACTCTGGTACCTACATGGGGAGCTCAGTGACCGTGAAGGGTCCTACAGTCCGTGAGACTATCCATATAACATGCCTTGGCTTCAAAACTGTGGATTTTCAAGGCCAAGGCTACCACAAGGTTCGTGAATCCTCACATGGTCTGTGTGGGGTCCATGTGTGGTATACCTTTGTCCCAAACACCATGTTAAAGCCCACACACCCCACACAAGGCCAATAGCCTTTTTAAGGAGGCTCCACACAGTTTGTATAGCCTCACATGGACCGTGAAGGCTCCTATGAAGCATCATCTTGGTCCAAAACTTTTCGGAACCAAATTTCCAAGATACATTAAGGTCATACAATGTCCGATTCCTTACATCATCTGCCCCTTGGGAACATTTGTGCTCGAATGTGCTAGAACAAGTCTTGAAAGGCTTGACTTAGAACGCAAAATCAAAACATAAGATATAATGCATATTTCATTACTTAATAATCATAATGTCATTAAAACTCATATCAAAATGTATTCAAATCATTCAAAATATCATAAAAATTATTTTGGTACAGATGTATGCATGTCATATAATGAAACTTAAGAGTGAAGGAATTAAGACCACATGGAGAAGGAAGAACCTAATACCTTAGGTTTGAATAGATTGGAAAAGATAGGGATATCGTTTCATCATGTCCAACTCTGCCTCCCATGTAGCACTCTCCACATGTTGATTTCTCAAAGTACCTTAACCGAAGCTACATCCTTGTTACGAAGCCACTTCACTTACCTATCGAAAATCTCAACTGGAACTTCCTCATAAGACAAGTTCTCCTTTACCTCAACATCTTCTAAAGGCATAATAGTACTAGGATTACCAACCAACTTCCTCAATATAGACACATGGAAGATCAGTGAATAGAACTCAAATCCGAAGGCAATTCCAACCTATAAGCCACATTTCCAATCCACTCAACAATCTCATAAGGACCTACATACTGGGGACTTAACTTTCCCTTCTTTCCAAAACGAATTACACCCTTCATGGGTGAGACCTTCACATACACCTAATCAGTAACATAAAACTCAAGATCCCTCTTCCTAACATCTGAATAGGACTTTTGGCGACTTTGGGATGTCTTTAACCTCTCCCTAATCAACTTCACCATCTCTATAGACTCTAATACTAAATCCAAGCCATCTCTCCCAACTCAAACCACCTTATCAGAGGTCTGCGTCTCCTACTATACAATGTTTGAAATGGTGCCATAACAATACTAACATGAAAGCTATTATTATAAGCAAACGCAATGAGTGGAAGATGATCATCCCAATTACCTTTGAATTCCAACACACGAGCCCTCAACATGACCTCTAAAATTTGAATTGTTCTTTCAGCTTGTCCATCAGTTTGAGGATAAAAAATAGTACTCAACTTAACCTTAGTACCAAGTCCTCTTTGAAACGAACTCCAAAAGTGTGAAGTAAGTTGGGTACCTTGATTCGATATGATCTACCTAGGCACATCATGCAACCTCACCAACTCTTGGATGTACAACCTTGAAATGCCCCTCATGTTGTTCAGAATGTCCCATAATCTTAATTTCTATATATCTCAAAATCAGTTTGTGATTTTGAAAATCCGACTTCATATTCTCAATCAAAGGGAAAAATTGAGTTGGAAATGGGTATAACCCGTATTTTAGAGGATCTATACTGAAAAATAATTTTTACTAATTTCATGATTTTCAATAGCTGTCCGCGCCCTGGCCGTGATGCACCAGGCGTGTGGAGTAGTGTATTTTGCACTCCATGTCTGGTCCGCGTTGCACCAGGGGCGCGGACTAGTGCAATACTTTCTTTGTTTTTTTCTTAATTCGCCCAAGGGCATTAGGGTCATAGCCCCATGCCCACTTAAACGTGAAATCACCAATACTTAGCCATTTTTCAATTTTATAACTCACAAAACCCTCTCTTAAACCTCTCTAAGACTTTATCAATTCTTCCATTCAAATCTAAATATTTCAAGCTCAATTTCGGAACTCAAGGACTCATTTAAAGCTCTAAGTCTACTTCAAGCTCATTTCAAGGATTTCAAGGTTTAAGGTATGTGGGTCTTCATCGTAGGTCCTTTCACCCATTGAGCCCAATCTTCTTTTTTTATGAAAATTGTATGGTTTCAAGTTTTATTACCTATGTGTATCTTTTATTATAAAATATGAACATAAATTATGTTGGGGTTTTATCATGTATTGTTTGATTATGCATGAATATCTATTTCAAGTTTACTCCATTAATTGATTATGTCTATTGAGACTATACATGTTTTGTGCTATGAAACTATGATTATCATGAGCTTTTGTAATGGATTTCAATGTACCCTACATGAGGGTTTTACTACGTGTTGGTGGGTTGAGTTGCATTGAGTTTATTCACCTTATTTCACTCTTGAATTGCATGATTTCGAAAAAGCATCATGAATCCACCATGTGTTTGATAAAATGACATGACAAGAATTCTAAAGTTATTGATGATCTATTACATAATTTTACAAGTCAAGTGACTATATGATGATTAAGGGCTTTCAAGCATGTATTGAATTCACAAAAAAGTATCTATGATTTTACAAGTATCAAGTCAAGCCCTATTTTCAAGATTTTTAACCTCTTGTGAGCCATTTATGTTAAAGCGATTTAAGCTGGCACCTAGATCACATGGTACCCTTGCAAACTCTACGTCTCTAATTATGCAAGGTATGGTAGGCATCTTCTCCTCTGAATCGATGAGAGGGATGTTGATGGATGGATGTTTTAACATGGAGAGAGAGAGCTTGACCTTTATTTCCTCCTCCGTCTTCTTGAGTCTTTGAGGGAAAGGAGGAGGAGGCCTTTGGACGGGCTTGTACTGCTTTGACTCTTCAACTGATTCATTTACCATATCCTTGCCACACTCATTTCCATAAACCACGTCCTTATTTGCATCTATCTCCGCATGAACATCTTTTAGGTCAATCGACATAGGAGGATCAATGATGCTGTTGCCACCCCTAGTAGTCACCACCGCACAATGCTCTTCATTCTTTGGAGTTTGAACTGTATTGCTAGGCGATCTACCACTTTGACGCTGATCAAGCAGAGTCAATACTTGACCAAACTATTGTTCAAGCTATTTGATAGCCACACAATGAGACTATTTTCTGATTAATGATTGTAATTTTTGATCTCATTCCACGTAGAGTCTCATCCCGTGTCTCAACCTTCCTCAATAGGCGATCAAACATCTCCTCAATTCTGGAATTGCTTGTGCCTGAATCGTGATGGTGTTGTGGCATATAAGGATTGTTCTTTAGACCATATCTACTACTTCACTCAGCGTATGGACCCCTATTTTCCCCATAATAACCACCTTGACTATCTCTATAAGAATATTTTCTTCCATGGGTCCAATTATAGTTTCCTTGACCGTGGTGCCAATGGTCTTGATTAGACCATTGGATGTTGGTCTGAAAACCCCACATCTGATTAGTTGAAAACTATAGTGTCCTCCTCATATTATAGCTCCTCATACATGGGCTTACATGAATGCTAATGTTGTGATCAGGACACTCCATAAACAAAAGAAAACAAACAAAAATAAAAGTAAAATACAAGAAAATCTAGAAATTAATACTTGAACTAGCTACTAGTGAAATCAAGTCAACAACCTAGCCGTATTCCCCAGCAATGCCGCCATAATTATTGATGTTCACGCTCTAACAGTAAAGCGGTCTCTATCGTGTATAAACCTAACCAGAGGTTAGGTTCGAATCCACAGGGGATACAGGGTTAACCATATTGATTCACTAACAATTATTTCAAGCACCAATCAACTAACTTCTCTCGGATAGGGTTTGCTTTTTGCAATTTTGAAATAAAAGAAGATAAAAATAGTATACTACAACTATGAAAAGACAATCAAATTGAGGAACAACTTGGGAATTGTATTCCCTATGATTCATTAACTCTAATACCCTAGATAAAATTACTCTAATTGAGACATCACATGCAGCATGGTAACTTAGGTTCTTCCAGCCCTCTTTTTAAGGTGAAGTTCGAATTTCACCATGCTGCTTAGTTGACAACTATGGTGTGCCAACTAACCATTACCCATTATACCAATCAACCTCCCCTTGGTCAGATTTGGTTGATTAGACGAGAATACATCAATCGAATCCTGTCATATACTTCCCTTTTCCTATTCGTTACTACCTTGGTCAAGATCATGATAGCAGGCGGGGTTTGGTGTTGCCACCACCAAACAACATTCAAAATGAAAAGGAAATAGACAATACGTGCAATTATCCAATCAAAGAAATGCACAAAATCTGAGTTATTTCAAGTAAACTCCTCATGGTCCCCACAACCCCAAGTTGTGGGTGTTTAGCCACTCATGGCTAGGTGAAAATCACAAATAATGAATAAAATAAACATGATTTAGAAATTATCCAAGAACAATAAAGAACAACACCACTATAATATTGAAACCACAAGCTTGCAACAATGAAGTTTTAAAACAAGTGATTTCAAAACTGCCAAATTTGGTCTTCAAATTAAAAACCTAAAATGTACTCTAACCCTAAGAAAGTGCTCTCTAAGAATATTCAATGTTGTGAAATCTGTAAAAGTGTCAAGTCTCCCTTCAAAAACCCTATCATTAGCCATTTATACTATTTAAAAAAGATCTTAAAATAAAATAAAAAATTACAATTGGCAGCAGGTATGACTCATAGGTACGACTTGTAGGGTGACCTACGAGTCGTAATCGAGATTTTTAGTTAGCACTTGGTATATTGGGCTTGACTACTATGATATATTGCTACGAGTCATGGTCTGATCAATAACTCATAGTGTCTTCTCGTAGTTTCTAGTTGTAGTTCTTGGTCCAAATTTTAGCAACACTTTTTTTGGCTGTGAAGTCCCCTCCTACGAGTCATAGTGAGGCATATGACTCGTAGGTTAGCCTCGTATAGCTGAACTTCACTTTACAAATCTCTAATTTTTGGACACTATTTCTGGCTACAAGAGCATACTACGACTCGTAGCTTGGACTACGACTTATAGGGTGACTCGTATGTCTTGAATTTCATCAAAATCTGCAATTTTCTCCCAAAATTATGCCAACCTGTATTTTATGCAAAAACAACACAAAAGCATATAAAAATCATAAAAATTTGAATTAAGAACATACAAAATCCTTTGTTTTAGGCATCAAATATGTTGTAGTTTGATGATAGATCAATCCTCATAAATTTTAGGTTTCTGGATTCTTGTACGAGGGGCAATCACAACTTGTGGAATGTTCCACGGATCATAGAAGCCACTCGTAGACCAGAAACCTCAGTCACCTGAGTTTCCATCAAAACGGAACCCATACAACTTTTTCAACCTATTCTAGCAGTATTAAAGCAGTACACACACACTTGCATGATTGACAAAACCACAGCCAAATGCCCAATATGATGATTATCAACATGACTATTTTCAACATGAGTTTGTGTCTAAAATAACCATACCCGACAAAATTTTTAATTTAACCATACAATAATTGGAAAATTAATGGTATTACATTGATTAAAAACTTACCAAATTGCATGATAAGGTTGTAGAAGATAAAAGAGATGATGAGATACTAGAAACCCTAGGCTACCAGAAAATCTTACTGAAAAGGGGTGGTGGAGTTGTCGTCGGTGGTCGAAAAATTAAGGCTGGGGTTTGGTTGGGTAGACTTTGTAAATTAGGGCCCAAATGGGGTCAAAATATTTTGACCCCAATATTTTTAGTTTGACTAGATCAATTTAAAACTGATGGGTCTAGTCTCTATGAAACCCCAATTACGGGCCACAAAGTATTTTACAACTGGTGAATTATGGTTTTATAGAAGGTCTTAACCCTAGTTTTCAGGACTGGGTTTTATGAACCAATCTATGATTCGTGGAATTGAGTACGACTCGTAGAGTTAGTCGTAGAGACCTCAACACTTGGTCAAAAATTTAGAAAACTTACATGGGGTCCATGAGCCCCATTCACGACTCGTAATGGTATCTGCAGATCATAAAGTTGGCTCGTGGACTTGGGTGCACAATGCTTTGCTCACTGGAAGTCTCTATGAGGTGGTATACGAGTCATAGAGTGGTTTACAGCCCAGAGAACCAGTCGTAGAGGCACTTCCTGAAGTCCTTCTTAGCCAAGAGTGGTTGATTTAGCCCTGTACCTACACATCCTTCATAGAACACACTATTACCCTATATGCAACCAACCCAATGTCCAAGATTACAATCATAATACAAGAAGTAAAACTACAAGTGAGTGCAAAAATTGAAAAATAAAGCTATAACTACAACTATTACATAAAAAATCTTGGGCTACATCCCAAGTTGCGCCTAATTTATTATCATGAAACAACTTGAAAAACTTAGTTAATCAGACTTCACTAAGTGCACACATTTCATTCTTCACTTCATCTAGCCTCTTCATAGACTAACATATATTGAAGACATCTTCTTCATCGTTCAATCTAAACATGAGTTGACCAGCTTCCATATCCACCAGTGCTCGACAAGTGGCTAGGAATGCTCTTCCTAAGATGATTGTAATGTTAAAGTCGACTTTGCAATCTAAGATCACAAAGTGTACAGGGAATATGAACTTATCAACTATGACAAGAACATCATATAGTATCCCCACAGGCTTAT
Source organism: Solanum clarkiae (assembly GCA_011800125.2). Lineage (NCBI taxonomy): Eukaryota > Viridiplantae > Streptophyta > Magnoliopsida > Solanales > Solanaceae > Solanum > Solanum clarkiae. The sequence continues at coordinate 9,919 of JAABOM020080059.1, read as the reverse complement.
TCACCGTGCGATCAACCATCAACAATCACATACTCGTCAGAGTGGGGGCTCCCAATTCTAGCTTCTTGAAGACTGCAAGGGGCATCAAATTAATGCTGGAACCTAGATCACACAATGCCTTTGTGAGCTCCACATCTCCAATGATGTAGGGTATGGTAAAAGTGCCTGGATCTTCTCCTTTTGGACCAAGGACCTCATAGCAATTGCACTGTAATATTGAAGCTCTTGGTAGAGCTCTTGACTCACAGTGTGCTTCTTCATAACTAGGTCCTTCATGTACTTTATAGATCATAACATCTTATCCAATGCCTCAATGAGAGGGATGTTGATGGAGAGTTATTTCAGCATAGAGAGAAAGCGCTTGAACTTGTCTTCCTCCTCCCTCTTTTTAATTATTTGAGGGATAGGAGGAGGAGGCCTAGAAATAGGCTTTAACTTCTGTGGTGCATCATAAGCTTCACTCACTATATCATATCCATGATCATCTTCGGTATTCGCATCATTAATCGCAACTATCTCCTCTCAAACATTATCTTCATTAACTGGCATAGGAGGATCAATGGTGCTCTTGCCACCACGAGTAGTAACCGCGATGCACTACCCTTTATTCTTAGGATTTTGGAATGTATTGCTAGGCAGTGTGACCTGCTGACGCTGATTAAGTTGAGCCAAAACTTGATCGAACTGTTCCTCAAGCTATTTGATGGCAACAGAATGAGACTGATCTTCTGATTTATACTAAAGATCTTAGATTTCACCCCCCTTAGAGTCTCATCCTGTGCCTCAGTTTTCTTCAATAGACAATCGAACATCTCCTCAACTCTTGACCTACTCGCACCTGTGTCGCAGTTATGTGGTGGCACAGAAGGGCAATTTCTATATCCATCTCTATGGCCCCAATATGCTTCTATGTTTTGGCCCCCCATTTCAATCATAGTATCCTCCACAGTTGTATCTGAAAGCTCCATCTCTATTGAAGTTCCGACCTTGGTTTCCTTGACCTTGACGTCAATAGTCCTAATTGAACCCTTAGGCGTTGGTCCAAAAACCCCTTATTTGATTAGCAATAAAACAAGTTTCCCCCTTATAGTGGGGATCATCATACATGACTGCACATAAGCCTGATAAACAACTGTATTGACCCGGTCCTGATTTTTCTTCATCATTACCTCCATGCCTGTACAGATTCAGGGAAGCTCTTGCATAATCTTTTCATTTATCTTAGCTTACTCCGAACCAATATGGACAGTACATGAAATTTTGGTACATGCTATGTCTCTTTGCCCCCATGCATGATTGGTCTTAACCACTCTCTCTATTCTTTCACAAATCCTTGCAAATGGCTAATCTAAGAACATGCTCCCCATAACTGTATCAACACAGGCTTGACTATTTCATCAAGGGCATGGTAGAAGATCTCCACTAAGGAATCATTGACAATCTTGTGGTCCAGGACACTCCTCAAGCATTTAGCAAACCGTTCCCATGTAGTACTGATCAAGTCACTAGGAAGTTGCTCAAAGTTGTTGATCTGATCCTTCAACTTGAGCTTCTTCGATCTGAGGAAGTACCTCTCCAAAAAGGCCTGCTGGAATTCAGCCTAATTTGTGATCGAACTCGGCGGGTGCTCAAATAGCCATAGTGTTGTGTTCCCTATAAGAGACAATGGGAAGACATGAAGTCGCACAACATCCGTAGACAAATTTTGTGTTCCCGTCACACTCTTGTAGACAAATGCAATATTGTGTAGATGGCTATGAGGATCCTCTGATAGTAAGCCTAGAAACAGGCCATGGTTTGTAGTATCTGAAGTAACCCACTCGAAACTACGAACTTTGTGTCAGCTGATAGTGGTGGCAACACAATAGCTCTAGTCACCTCTATAGCTATAGGATTAAGCATATATTGATTCCACTGATAAGCATTGGCATTGAAGTCCTGTGTGTGGAGCAATATCCTTAAGAGGAGGTGGGTTCTCATTGTTAGTGTTCTCATTCTCATTCCTGTTCAGAGCTGCGTTCACTGCATTGTTGGTACTATCTTGGGCCATTCTTCTCAATGTTTTCTGGATCTCTGGGCCAAACGGAATCAAGGGTCTGCCTTGACTTCACATGTTCGGCATACACTACACTTATACACAGAAAAGAAATAAAAACAACACAAAAAATGTAAAATGAAGAGAAATAAGTATTAATTCCATAAATCACTTAAATTAACCAAGTCTACCCATATTCCCCAACAATGGTGCCAAAATCTTGATGTTGCCCAAGTTATACCTCCTTTTTGAGGATAAAACGGTCGTTGTCAAGATATAGAACCTAACCAAGGTTAGAGTCGAACCCAAGGGAATATTATAGACTTAGAAGAATTCAATTAGTGCAATTTGAGTGATTAACCAACTTATCTCCTGGGGGGCGGGGGGTTTGTAGTAACAAGTAGAAAAGTAAACCTAACTAACACAAGAGTTTAAGCAATATGGAGAGAAACTAGGCTATTGTGTTCCCCATGATTCCCTAACTTAGTGTCACCAAATAATCTAAATCTTTTGTAGTGTATAACATGCAGGATGGTAAGTTAAGTTCACCAAACCCTTTGCCCAGGCAAGAGGCAAATTTTATTACATGACATGGCCCATCTACGCAGTGTGACATTAGTAACCCTTACCTGTTAGTCCTAGTACAACCTCCCCTTGACCCAGTTCGGTTGATTAGACTTGAACACATCAATCGAATCCTATTAACTAATCTCTTTTCCTATTCATTACTACCTTGGACCATTCAGTAACACTAGGCGGGTTCTAATATTAGTCACCACTAGAAAACATGCAAAACGAAGAGATTTAGTTAATACATGCATGCATACTTTCCAAGAATTATGAATTATTTAGTTTTACCTTGTTAGTTCTTCATGGTTCCCACAACCCTAGTTGTGGATTTAAGTACTCCTGATTTGTGTAGATGCTAGACTTATGAATTTGAATAACATAATAGAGCACTTACACAATTGAATTAAGCACAATAAAAATCGAAGATTCAATGAGAATCACAAAATTATAAGATAAAATCAAAGTACAAATGTTTCTCAAAACTCTCCAATGTTTTCTCTACCCTATCTCGCTATTTTTCTATCAACTAGTTGAACACCCTCAGAAGAATAACCTAAAAACCTATTTATAATATTCAAAATATAAATTCTAAACAAAATATGATAATGGGGTCGGCATGCCTTACGAACTGCTTTACGAGCCGTATTGTATTCCACAAATCATAATCGAGCTTTCGTACATTGTTTTTGCAAAACTGCACTTATGATATACGACACCCCTCTATGGCCCGTAAAGTGGTCTACGACTCGTAAAGTGGTCTATGTCTTGTATGAGGTTTCTTCTAATAAAATTTCAGAAAATCCTCGTTCTTAGACCCTCATGGCACGAGACACGATCTACGACTTGTAGAATAGTTCACGACCCAACTGTTTGTTCATAGAACAAACTTTAGAAAATCAGCCCATCACTGGAATTATCCACGAAACCTCCTTCATGGCTCGTAGAATGCTTTACGACCCGTAAAGGATCTCATACATATCCAAAATTAACAACTTCTGCATATTTTTTTCAAAATCAATCCAACCTTGAAATCTGACAAACCAAACACAAAAACACATAAACCCCACCAACATCGCATTGAGAACACATAAAATTCCAAGTTTTAAGCATCAAAAGTGTTGTATTTTGACAGCACATCAGAAATGAGCCGACTTAGTCATCCGATCAACAATAACCCAAATTGAGTCAAATTGCCTTCGGGTCTGAGGCAAACCAACCACAAAATCTATGTTCACATCTTCCTACTTCCAAGTAGGAAGTCGAATATCTTGAGTCAAACCATCGGGCCTTTGACGCTCTACCTTCACTTGTTGACAATTATGGCATTCAGATACAATCTTAGCTATATCCTTCTTCATACCATGCAACCAATACACTTCCCTTAAATTCTGATACATCTTAGTAGATCTCAGATGAATAGAATAATGAGAGTTATGGGCTTCACTCATGATCACCCTCCTAAGATCATCCACATCCGGAACGCATAATTGATCCTGGTACTGAAGCACACCGTCTCCCCATCAAAGCACCCCATGAAGATAAACTTCGCGTAATAAAGCCCTTCTCCAACAAATCCTTTAACTGATCCTTTAACTCCTTCAACTCAGTCGGTGCTATACGATAAGGAGGAATAGAGATAATTTGAGTATCCAGGAGAAGATCTATACGATAGTCTACTTCCCTTTTGGGAATAAAACCAAGCAAGTCTTCGAGAAACATATTTGGAAACTCATTCAACATCGAAACTGATTCAAGAGTAGGTGACTCGAATTCCACATCTTTGACCCTCTCGATATGATAGATACACCCTTTGGAAATCATCTTACAGGCCTTAAGGTAGGAAATAAACTGACCTTTAATAGTGGAGTCATTACCCTTCTATTCAAGAATGGGCTCATCCGGAAATTGGAACTTAACTTTCCAGGTTCTACAATCTACGGAGATTTATGAAGCGTACAACCAATCCATCTTGAGAATCACATCAAAATCAAATATCTTATCTTCCAGAAGATCACACAAAACATCTTTATGCAAAATAGAGATAGGGCAGTCCTGATAAACTCTATGAGCAAGAACAGATTCATCCACGAGGGTATAGAATGAAAAAGGCTTCCTCAAGATTTCAAGACTCTAACCAAACTTAACAGTCAATAGAGGAGTCACAAAAGATAATTTTGCACCCAGATCAAGCAACACATAAGTATCAAAATCAAAGACTTTTAACATACCAGTCACAACATCTGAAGACTCCTAAACTTCCTAGCAAGCATGCAAAGCATAAAACCTTTTATTTCTTGGGGCAAAACCTTGAAGAGATCTTTGTTGGCCTTGGCCATCTTAAGCTACTTGTCCTTGACCTCTCTGAGAATTCTCAGGAAATTAGCAACCTTGTGGTTCTTGTCATCACACCCAAAGCATGCACCCAACTCCCTCTAACAAGCACCCAAGTGATTCTTCCCCTACTTTTCACACTGGGGAAACAATGTCCCACCACCAACCGGTGCCTTAGGAGGAGGCACCTTATCATTAGAAACCTGAGCATTAGAATCCCTGCCATGTGGTAAGTGACCATAACAACTACCATTGGAGTTAGAGAACCCACTACAATAACGGGCCCTCTTAGGATCATGTACCCTCTTCTCCTTGAGCTTTCCTGCATCAATTTTTTTAGCATATATTATGAGCCTAGATATGTCCATATTCTAAATGAGCATAGCCATACAACATTCCTTCACAACCAAGTCAGAGATCCCAGAAATAAACATGTGCATCAATGCACGGGGGTCAGCTACATGCATAGGGGCATACTTGGAGAGCTTTGTGAACTTGAGGGCATAGTCCCTCACACTCATACTACCCTGTTTGAGGATGATAAACTCTATCATCTTGGCTTTCCTAAGCTCAAGTAGGAAGAAACGATCTAGAAATGCAAACTTAAACTCTTTCCAATAAACAACATTACCATAAACCCTCTCCATCAACCATTGAGTGTACCACACTTGAGCCATATCTTTCAACTGAGAAGTAGCCAACTCAACTTTCTCTTTAGAAGTGACTTCCATAATAGTCAACACCTTAGTGAGCTCAACAAAGACCTCTTGAGCATCCTCTTCAACTTTGACCCTGAGAACTCTGGAGGATTCATCCGGGTGAAATCTCTTACCATAGAAGCAGGAATGGGATCCTGAGGAAGATTAGACTGCCTAGTCTGAGTAGTCACCACCTGGGGAAGAATCCAAGGACGTACAAAATTCACCATTAGTTATAGGCTCTTCCATAGACCTTGGGGAACTTGGTCCTCATAATCTGGGGCCGATATTGGTAGGGGAGATCTTTGTGGAGGCATCTTTTATAATGTAGCAAGGATACCATCTAGAAAAGGAAACTAAAACATATGGTCCAAAACACAGCATAAGACATGAAAAGGTGAGACAATTCCTAGAAGGCCATCATAGTCCCCCACTCATAGGCATGGTGTACTTCACAACTATGAATATGACTCTACTTGACGTGGCATGTTGGACTCTAAGGACAATTTACAAATCTAGTATTCTAATACCAAGCTTGTCACGATTAGGACCTAAGGTATTAGAGTGACACAATGAATGGGAACCCGAATGTTCCCAATCAAGGCTCAAAGTATCCATATTCACATCATTGATTCAGAAGCGTATACGAATAGTAAACATATAGTTCTAAGGGACGAGAAAGTAGGAATCACACTATGGGGATGTCTTAAGGAAAGGGATTAACATAGATCTATATAACACGTAGCATATAAAGGTTAGGGGCAATTTGGGACTTAGGATCTTTTAGAACATAGCAAAAGAACACATCATAACATTTATAGCCAATCCACATAACAATATACAATCAATAGACATATCCATAAACATAATCTCTGAATACAACACTTAGCATATAAACATAAAAGAGTCCACAAGATGTCCAACAATGCCTTTAGTCATAAGATAGAACATGGGCGAAGACATGTTCGGGGCTCACCATCAGAGTAAATAACATAAAAAAAGTACCATAGGTGGAGGAACGATGGTTTGTCATTGGAAGATAGGACTCACCACAACAAGAAAATCTCAAAATCCAAGCTAACCATTGTACGGTGAATGAAGATAGTCCTCCGTCCCTACATTGTTAGATCATGTAGGCAAAAGTATTCGTTAGTATGTTTGAATATGCTAAGTATGCGGGCATGTAATGCATATGACTTATCAAACCTGCATTCAATGATAGATGGCTAGGGTACATAATATAAAAAGAGATATATAACAAGAGATATAGTATACAATATGCATGAAATCGATGATGCATTAACTACAATAATGCTCATATATAGTGGGGGATTATAACTGACAAATCAAACTCATGCAAGTTCCAATATTAATTAGTCCAACGAAGACCTCCTATCGGTAGGAGAAGAATACTTGCCAAGGGTAATCTACATCACACCTTACAATCCAGTCATTTCGGTGGATAGACACCTTCCTTACGACCCCAATTATTTCAGAAGGATTTCCACTATCATATTGTATCATATAATATCAATGTGTAACTATTCCTTTCGACCCAGGCATTTCGGTAATGACTACTATATACCTATACTATTACATAGTTCAAGGAAAGAGAAAGGACCCTTGAGCATAGCCCTGCGCCCCTAATCCATCAATGCTAAGTCAAAACATTTCACGAGAACACTTTTACATATACATACTTTCAAAAGAGACAATAATCATTTCAAATTATTTCAATGCACATTTAGGCTTAAAAGTGAAATACTCTTCATATTCGTTCATACTTGGGCTAAAAAGCTAAATCATAGTTCACAATCATACTTCTCATGTATAATAATAGCTTATTTATATAACAATATGGTGCAAGAAACCAATATGCTTAAAGAGTTAATTACAATAGAAATTTATATGATCACATTCTTGTCATATCCAATACCTTATCAAATCATATACATAAATATTATTGGGCTTAACCCACTTCATTTTTCATAAAATCCAATGCTCCTGAATGCATATGCTATGAATGATATATGAATAGCAATGAGTAATGTAGATTCAATCAAAAATCATCAATATAATATAAAATTCAAGTAAATCCATAAGTAAATCTACTTTCAAATCATAATGTTGATTACCCATGCTTAGATCAACTTTAAAGGGACAATGTATATTCAAATATTCATAATAATCATGTAATTCAACATATTAGGGCTTAATTAAACATAAAATCAAGAATAAAGCATAGACCATACTTCAATTGAATTTAATAAACAATAATCTTTAAAACCCAAATTTAAGGTAAGCAAAATTTCATGAAATTCAAGTGAAAGAAGTTTGGGTCTTCTTGGTTGAAAGGGGACCAAGATTCAATGCCACATACCTTAACTAATGGAGGAGATTCAAGAAGAAATTTAATGAAGAAAAGAGTTTTCCCTTGATTCCCAAGCTTAGTCTTCACAAGAGTCTTTGAGAGAGTTCTTAAGGAGAGTTTAATGTGACTCTAAGTGTAAGGATGAATTTGAATGAGAGAAATAAATATAGGTTATTTGAATGTCTTTAGATAGCATAGAAAGTCACCAAAAGACCCTTAGGAAGAACCATAATTAGGAAAATACCATTAATGAAACGAGTAGAAAAATTAAAGTCAAAGGTCTCAGGGAGGGGTAATTGTCCGCGTAAGGGTATAAAGAACGTATCCTTGGTCAGTGATCCGACACTTGGAAAATATTTTTTGACAAAAGTCTGAGATAGTAATTCCATACTAAGAAAATTTAAATGTAGGAATCCATACAGTTGGTCTCATGGTCTATACCAAGGTATGTGAACCTTATACTCCTCCGTACCACTTCAGTTAAAAAAATCCTTCATGTCAAAGGTCCGAGATGGTGATCCAATACTTAGAAAATTTTCACTTCGACACCTCTATGAGGGACCTTATGGACCATGAAGGGCCATACGGTCTATGAATTGTCTGTGTGACATGCCTTGGCTTCACAATTATGGATTTTCAAGGCCAAGGCCATGACACCGTCCACAACATGATCCGTGAAGCCTCACATGTCCTGTGTGGGGTCTATGTATTGTATGACTTAGTCCTAAACTCCATGTTAAAGCCCACACTCCACACACAAGGATGAGGGATACTTCAAGGAGGATCCAGATGGTCTGTATAACCTCACATGCACCATCAAGACTTCCATAAAGCGTCACCTTGGTATAAAACTTTATGGAACCAAATTTTTAAGCTCTATTAAGGTTGTACAACATCGGATCCTTATAGTGGAGATTTCAATTCCTATTTATGGATAGTTGATGTATTTTGATCGACATATGGTAATTATTATGATAAGTTGAAGTCAAAATTGAAATTTTACAGTCATAAAGGATTTTCATTGACAATACAGATTTGATTTTATGAATGTTGTGAGGTGTTCAATGGTCGGTTAGCTTTTTGTAATGGTTCTCAAGTCCCCCATGTATTGAATTGGACTATAAATAGACAAGTAACTCATTAGAGTATTTGGTTGGGATATACAACTTACATTGCTGATAACGTATTTTTTTTTTTTACAATTTTGCATTCTTTTTTCATTTTTAATCTTACTTATATTATATTTTATTATGTTTACAATTCAGGAATATTTTTTTAAATGATAATGAGAAGCTCATATTAGAGTTAGAAAATTTTGTGTTTGAAAGTTGTCTTGTAGATACGCTGTCTCAATAATTTAGGGATTTTTTTTTGTATACAAACACCAAAGACAGACATTATTCAGAGTAGTGGTTAGGATTTTGTCCTCAACAATGTTGAGTTGAAGAATGTGATTAGTGATTTCCGAAAGTATGTTGATTTGAAACTTGATGAGGTTCTTCAAGCGTTGAAATATCTTTATAGTAAATTTGAGGTAATTTTCTATCAATAATAATATTTTTGTGTTAAGTTGTGAAGTTTTTGTGTTACAAATACAAATATATTTGAACATAGTGAATTCGACCAAATCTTGGATGTCTAAATAGGCCATATTTTGTGAATTCAAGCCTTGTTTGGCAAGCAACATAAGCTGTGTTTGCAAGAGAAAATGCTTCCTTTTTTGTTATATTACACCCCTAATGCATTTTTAATGTATTTTAGGCGACAAAAAAGGATGAATTTGCATTAGAAATCAGCGCTATCTCAAAAACTGTACTTTCTGTATGGATCGTGTAGTTTTTTTAGGTTTTGTGGTCAGTTCTAAGGGAGTTGAAGTAGATGGTGATAAAAACAACGCAATTAAAGAATGGGCTA